>APFE030196022.1:0-20176 GCA_000404065.3 Pinus taeda
GATGCATGAACCATCTGGAGGCGCTCAATACACGTCAAAAACTCTTCTAGAAGGCTCTAGAAGTGACCACAAGTAACATTTTAAAGATGAAACTCGTATCTTTTGACCTTACAGGGGTACGCACCCAACCTTTGGCTTACAGAGCGTACAAGTATGCAGGTACATTGTGTTTGGAGTGCGTACACGCAGGCAAGGTAGAGAGAACCTGCGTACCCAGAGATAACATGTTTTTAAGTGACTTTCTCTCTTTTTGAAGTTTGACATGAAGAGAAGAGGTATGAGGCTTGACAAGGAGGACAATATGACTATTGATGGAGCCATATTAACTACAGATAGTCATGGTGACAAATTTCAGTGTAACACTATCTTTAGGGAGTTTTAGCGGGCCTTAGGTGCACTTATCAATGGGGACAAATATGATATCTTCTTTTTCAATACCCATCCAAGGGTGCAAAGTCATCTGGCCCGAACCCTTGCCTTCAGAATTGCTTCACTCCAAAGCTCTTATCTGGGAGTATCATTCATATCTAATTCCTTAAAATTAACTTATTGGAAAGACTTGTTGACCCATATCGACCGAAAGCTCTCTAGCTAGACCTTTAGGGTCTTGAATTTTGTTGGCCGACTTGTCATTTTAAAAACAATCCTTCAAGCAATCCCGATTTATCAATTCTCGACCCTTCTAGCCCCTCGCAACATCTATAAAGATATAACATCCAAATTTCAAAGATTTATTTGGCCAGGGACTCAAATCGGGTGAAAATGAGCTTTGGTGGCCTATGATAAATTATGTAAACCTAAGATCCATGGACGCCTTGGGCTAAAAAACCCAGATCTCTTGTCACATGCTCTTAGTGAAAAAGTGTGGTGGCATTAGTTGCAGGGTGGGCAGGAGATATGGAAGATCCTTTGGTCATTTAAATATGGCTCAATTGGCTATTAGGATCCTATGAATTATCATCACAACTTACTCAATGGCTCATCTTTTTGGAATCAAGTGAAAGCGAAATAGGAAATTATACAGGATCATGGTTTCTAGGAAGTCTGGAATGGATGCAAAGCTAGATTTTGGGAGGAGGCCTCGATGCAACACCTTAGGCTAAACCAGGAAGAGTACTTTCGAGATATCCACGAATTTACCACTCATCTAGGAGCTGAGAGGGTTAAGGATTTCTGGCAAGAAACTAACAAGGTGTCGAAGTGGAGAGAGTGGAAATCCCCAACACACTCGCCAGCCCATGATCCACCTATGGATTAGGAACCTCTAGTCCTTATCCTATGACAATGCCCTATTTTAAACAATGGCGAACCTAACAAACTTCAATGGGGCCATCTTCTGAAAGGTATGTTCTCTCTCAAAGAAGCTTATTCGATTATGTCTTCCTCTACAGACATAGATCTTGATCCTTTATGGAAAAGAATATGGTATTCCAAGCTCTAGCCAAAGGTTTCGTTCTTCCTCTGGTTAATTAGGCATGACAAACTTCTTACATGGGAAAAAATCAAGAAAAAAGGCTTTTGTGGTCCTTCGCAATGTCCTCCTTGCTGCAAGGAGGAGGAAACAATAGACCATTTACTTAATTTTTGTTTAAAAGCAAAGGATATATGGGATTGAATTACCACACTATTTTGGGTTGTGGACCGTTTGGTAAATAGTATGAGAGAATCACTGGAGTTGTGGGGCCGGATGCTCTTCAAGAACCCCATAGTAAATAGAGTGTGGTGTATATCACAAGTATTTGTCCTCTGGAATCTTTGGAAAGCATCCAGACCGATCAATTGTGGAACATAATAAAGTGTAACATCAAAGAATCAATATCTATCTCTAGATGGTTGAAGGACGATTGGAAGGTTGAGGGTAGGGAAATCGACATCCTAAAGGCATTAGATCTTAGCCCATATGCTCTTGCTTTAGGACCCGCTGGCCCACCATCTATGAGGGGTAGCTCACTAGATACCTTCCTCTATCCCCCATCAGGGTTTTTTAAACTCAACTTTGATGGCACTTCTAAAGGAAACCCAAGACCAACTGGTCTAGGGGGTGTAATTCGCAATGACAAAGGGCAAGCGGTGAAGTGTTTTTCATCCTCATGTGGTAGTTCTACCAATAATGTTGTTGAATTCCTGGTGCTGGAGAAAGGGTTAGAAATTACAACTAAAATGGGATTGGAAAAACTGCAGGTTGTGGGAGATTCTCAAATTGCAATCTCGATGCTGCAAAAGTTAATCAATGGGTCCCCCCGAACAGAGTAATCAAAACCAGGTTACTTTAGCTTATAGGTGAACATATCCACTCCTAGCCTCCGTCCTTTGAGTATGTAATCACAGAGCATGTGGACCGAGAAGGTAATAAGGCAGCTGGCAAACTAGCTAATTAGGGCAGTGATCACCAAGGTCAGGAAATTATGAAGGGTTGGCCTTCTACTTCACAAGATGCCCACCTTGTGGAATTCAGCAGGAGTGTGGCCTCGAAAGAGGCATCCTTGATGGGGGTGATAAACATGGAAGATATCCCAATGTGTGGTCGATGACGTTAAACACTTGGTCGTTGGTGTGGAGGTCGACCTCCCTATCCTCTCACAGTGTTCTAAGTATGGGAGGAGTAAATGTTATGTGTGTGGAATTCCCATCATCCTCGTTGGGAGCGGGAGTGGGTGAACGTCATTGGTATATGGAGGGTGGCACTCTTATGGTCTGACATGCAACTGGGTTTTTATGGCGGTTTGATGGGCATAGGTTGAGCTCTTCTGCCATTCTTGAACTCCTCCGTTGGTGCCCTATCTGGGAGTAATGGTGCTTACGCAGTTGACGCCTCCTCCTCAGCATTAGGGTCGCAGAATTGGATGACTTTTTTTTTTCATGTGTGGTTTCGAGCTTTCCTAAGGGATATCAAAGATCTATATTTGGTTATTGGGCTAACCCGCAAGCCTTGTTATGGGTGGTTGGTAACTCCGCTCTTAGATTTATTCTGTGTCTATAAGGAAGCAGGTCTATCCTACTAAGTAGTTCTCCTTTGGGGTTCTGCATTCTTGAGAGATTTCCATGGCGAAAGGGTGCTTGTCCTCAGGTTTTTCAGTCAGTGATCTTTTTGCGAGCGATTAGGGTTTGTGAGTTGATGGTTAACTGTTTTTCTATCGGGCTAGTACCTGTATTTCTTGTAGCTCCCTTGGTCAAGTTAGTAAGTGATTCTCTGGTGTGTTTGGGGAGTTTCTTTACAGTCATCTTATTAGTGTGATTTGATAATTGTTGGCTCGCTACGCATTTTATTGGTGCCATTGGTTTTGATACAATGCTCCTTGTTTTGCACAATGTTCGTTCTCTTCCCGCATTTAAATGAATTTCGACCAACCAAGGGGGACGAGGTTCAAACCTGCAGGTGACAATGGCCGTAGAGGAGCCTCTAAGTTTTGGTCAGGGTGGTCGAACTGCAGGTAACTCGATTTGGGCGGCTTCAGGGGCTCGTGGTGGTTGTGGCGGCTCGTTGGCTAGTCGTGGGGGGAGAACCACACAGACACCAAAGAGGGGTGGTGCGACACGTAGAGGTGGCATGGGTAGATGAGGGAAGGCATGACGACAGGGATGTGGGGAAACTAAGGAGCAACGCTGTTGTTTGGATAATTGTCGGAATCTAA
Organism: Pinus taeda; assembly: GCA_000404065.3. Taxonomy (NCBI): domain Eukaryota; kingdom Viridiplantae; phylum Streptophyta; class Pinopsida; order Pinales; family Pinaceae; genus Pinus; species Pinus taeda. The sequence continues at coordinate 3,633 of APFE030196022.1, forward strand.
TCCAATTTGTACTGGACCACCTGGAAACTTTAGAGAGGGCTTTCCAGGAAGAACATGCAAATCTCATTACTACGCTAAACAAAATGCATTACTTTCAATGTCATGTACGAGAGCGGGTCGTGTGGTATGGGGTGGTCAAAATCTGTTATATGAGAAGGTGGAGAAACTGGAGTCATGGATGACTTACTTCGAAGAGCATGTACAGTGTTCCTTCCGTCCTCCTCCTCCTCCCTTAGGGATTGTTTCGGACAATCCTGTTTCCATTACCTTTGAAAACTAAGCATGGTTCCATGTGTTTTACTTGTTTTATGTGTTTTCTAGTGCTTTTGGCCTCCTAAATTGTGGATTGTGTCTCTAGTTGTTCTTTTGTTTCTTTATCATATCTTGATCGCAGTAGTCAACAACCCTGATCAGAGTGAGACTCCCTGCGTTTTACTACTGATATATTTTTTTATAAATAAATAAAACTTTGACTTAAAAAAATATTGAATAGACAAATTATATTATTTTTATAATATTAAAATATTAAAGATGTAAAATATTTTCTATATATTTATATTAAATTTTAATTTCAAAATATAAAGATAATATCCATTCTCTTATTCTATTAATTTAAGAAAATTATAAAATTTGGAAAAACATTTTTAAAAACTTCTAAAAATGCAAATTTTTATTAAATCAATATTATTATTAGTTTTTATCAATACCATTATTAGCGGAGTATAACGCCGGTCGGAATAAAAAAAATAAATCAATCTTATATCCAATAAAAAACAATAACGTTGTTTATTTTTTGAAATTAAAAATATCATTGGAATGAGCACTAGTGAAAATGACTAGGAATAAATGTACATATTTAATTAGAGCACTTGCATTATAAATCAACAAAAGCAATAATGTAAAGTTAATGATAAAAGCATTTTACTATACATCGACGGAGACGTCTACGAACCGTATTAAACGTAACGCAAAGCAACCAATCAGATGACGTAGGTTTTCCAGGTTCCTCTACTTATTTTTACAAAATTCTTTAAATGCCAAAATTAAACCCAAATGTTAGCGATCATCACATCTTTAATTAAATTATAAGTGAAAATAATTTAATTATTTATAATTTTAAATTAGTTTTATTTGATTGGTTAATATGAGTAGGTCAGGAAAACATGATTGAATTTTAAGTATTTTTTAAGATAATGAATGTATATTTATTTAATTTTAAATTGATTCAAAAGTAAATATTTCTGGTTAATGTGCACCCGAAGTGCAGGATAGGATGGTGGGGGCGGATGATTACTACGCTCTCTACCCGGTTTCGATTCCGACGCTGCGCTGCAGCGAATATTTGATGTTTCGATTCTGACGCTGCGCTGCAGAGAATATTTGATGTATTGTTGTCTCGTTGTACAAATGTATATGTGTATTATGATTGTAACATGTGGTTTTTTCAAGGGGATCCTTGATGTATTGTTGTCTCGTTGTATAGACAATTTTCAATTATTTTTATTTATTAATTTATTAAGTTTTTATATGTTCTAAAAGATGAAGATTAGGAATATGAATCATTATTACTTAAATTTATTTTAATGTGATATGCATCTTATGATTTATTCTTTGAAAAAATTGTTTGTAATTTTATTAGTAAAAACAAAATTACAATTTGAATTGAATAGATTTATTATTTTTATTTTCATTTTTGTTGAGTAGATATTATTATTATTATTATTATTAATGTTTTATTTTATAGATACATCTCTCATATTGAGTTGATATAAAAATGTTTACCATCATTATGCCCAAGCTTGCTAATGTGGTCATTACTCTTCTCTTTTATGGCGAAGATATCGTTCTTCTAGCAAGGAGTCATTATGATCTCGATAAGCAACTTAAAATCCTCCAAAATTACTGCTCTAAGTTGGGTATGACTGCTAATGCCAACAAGACTAAGGTGATGATAATTAAATCCAAAAAGATTAACCATAATCATTTCATCTATGATAACAATTACTTGAGAAGGTTTCTTCATATAAATATTTAAATATTGGCATTCGTCATTAGCTCAACTGAAATTATAGCATTGAGAAAAAGATTATTGGAGATTGAAAAGTTTACTATGAGCTTGAAAAAAATTGTAAGTCAATTGTTCTCTGGGTTAGGAGTAAAATAAAGTTCCTCTATGAAACTCTCATCACCCCTGTTATTTTATATGGTTGTGAGGTTTGGGTTGCAGTATATTTAGAGAATCTTCGAGGAAGATTGAGTTGATCCAAAAACAATTTATAACTTACAACCTCAAGATTAAAGGAAATACTCCCTATCCTATCCTCTTGATTGAAGCTAGCCTTTCCCCCATTGAAAGCATGACTATGTTTAAGTATCTAATTTATAAGAAGAAACTTTACAACATGGAATCCAAGAGGTTCCCCAAAATCGCTTCTAACTCTAGCCAAAACCCTCACCTCCAACTCAAGCATGGATGACACAAAGATGCCCAGTCTTGGCTTCACTATTGGGTGATAAAGGAGGAGATCATATTGGAGAAGAATGATCATATTAAAAATACTATTACTTCTAAATTTAAGGATAAGTTGTGGGATGATAAGGAGCTAGAGGGGAAAATGAAGCTAAGATATTATAAGGAGATGATCAACTCTACTCTTGCTAACCAAAATTATCTTTCTATCTTAACCAATGCTAAGAAGAAAATGAACATTGCGAAGATAAGAACTAATTCTTGTGAGCTCTGAAGTTACATTGAGCATTGGTATATTCCCAAAATACCTTGGGATGGAATCTATCACCTTTGTGATACTAAGAGGGTTGAAGATGAAAAGCACTTTCTCTTAGATTGCCTAACTCCTACTCACATAGGTTCTCATTTCCAAAACATTTGCCACAATGCCAACCTTCTTAACTTCTTAAGTCATAATAACTATAGTAATCTAATAATGCTTCCCTTTTTTTTATCATAGAAATAAAATATTAAAGAGTCTCAATCTCTTATCTTAAGGTCTGATAGACCATATTGATTTTAATGGACATTAATCATCATCATCATCATTTGATTTTAGTGGACATTAATCATCATCATCATTTGCTTCATATTGGATCATATAGTATCTCCCAAATTGATAAATTGAATTAAATAAATTTATTATTTTTTTAATTGAGTCAACATTATGTTTTATTATTATTATTTGATTTAATGTTTCATTTTATTTAGATACTACAATATTTATCTCATATAAAATCTGACATTTAAATGTTTACACAGACATTACACCACCTCCATACTTAACTATAGCACTTCTAAACCAATAATTTATAAGATTAAATTTAAATTATTTTTAAATAATATTTCAACTTATAATTCACAATCCCACCATATATTTTTAATTAAATTATAATATATAAAATAACTTCATTTAAATCTATAAACAGGTTAAACATTTAGATTTTTTCCTTATAATTTTTAACATGGTTGAATATTAGATATTTCCAATAATGCATACTCCAATATATAAAACATTCGGTACTAGGTAAATAGATGCTTATTACCCCTCAAACATCCTAATCACACGCAAGTGAGAGGCACAAATAAATTATTATTGAAGATAAGGGCTTAGTGCATGTGGGACAAAATAAATCATTATAAAAATAAAATATTTGCATATACAAATATTTTATATTTGATTAAAGACCATCTACATAACTGACATTAGCTATGGCCCTGGTTTCTGGCACATAGAAACCAGCCACCGGATACCATCCTCACCAACCGGTAATCTCCACTGTTGATATGTCAAATGTGCGAAGCTCTGGCCCTCGATATCCGTCGATTTTGTCGTCGTAAAGTCGTCGTCAGGTCACTACCGGTATTGCCCGTCTGTGAAATCTGATTTTCTGTCAAATTCGCCAATTCCGCCTGAGCAATTGCGAAGAAACACGCAATTCTGCCTGAGTAAAAGCTATAATATGCCATGTTATGCTCTAGCAAAAGGAGATCCGAGTGAAGGAATTCTCTGAATCTCCATTCTTTAGCTTTTTCGCATTTTTAGGAGGCCCGAGTGAAGTAATTCTCTGAATCTCCATTCTTTAGCCTTTTCGCATTTTTAGGAGGCCCGAGTGAAGTAATTCTCTGAATCTCCATTATTTAGCTTTTTCGCATTTTTAGATTTGGGATTTCTTGTAAAGATGCTGCTGCGAAGCTCTTCTAGTCCCATTCCGGGCTCCATTAATCCTAGTCCCATTCTGGACTCCATTAATCCCATGTTACAACAGCCCGATGGTCTGAAGGAGCTAGAGCCAGAGTCGAGGTTCAGGCGCTGCAAATCTGCAAAACCACTGTCTAGCTCTTGTGCTTTTGGATCAGGGACCTGGGACTTGGAAGCTGAGATCCATATGAGTCCCCCAAAAAGTTTCAAACCGGCCCATAAAATTGCCGTTGTTGTTGATCATATGGGTAGCGAAAACCCTTTTATCTCGGGAAGAAAACATGATGTTCTGAGGCCTACAGGATTGCAAGGGGGTTCTGGTTCGATTCCTGTGCCGAGAATTTCACAATCGGTGTCTGAGACTGAGAATGGGGCGATGTATATAGCTGGAGGGTTTGGCGTTGGTGGTGTGAATCAAGAAGTCTCCAGCACTGATTCTGTTTCTGAGTGTACAGAAGTTCACTTTCAGAAAATGCTGGAGGCAAATCCGGGCAACTCACTCCTGCTAAGAAACTATGCAAAGTTCCTGCATGAGGTATGGATAAATCCTAGCAAACATATTTGTATGCCCCTTTGGTGAATTCCATAGCCTTATAGTGGACGCATTTTGTTGTTAATAATTAGGTTCAAGGCAACCTTGTCAAGGCAGAGAAGTACTATGGAAGAGCCATACTTGCAAGCCCAGGCGATGGGGAGGTACTCGCTCTTTATGCCAATCTGATGTGGGAAGTTCGCAGAGATGCTTCTCATGCTGAGGCTTATTTTGATCAAGCTGTGCAGGCGAACCCGGATGACTGGTGAGCAAGCTCTGCTTTTCATTGCTCGCTCTCTGTTTTGGAAAATCTGTATTCTTATTGTATTAGCGGTATGACTAGGACTGGTAATCTTGATGATTTGGGTAACCAATTGGGTATGCTTGTTTGGCAGCTTTGTACTTGGCTCTTATGCCCATTTTCTATGGGATTCAGAAGAGAATGAATCAGGGAACAATGATTCTGAGATGCAGCAGAGGACGGCTGCCCCAGTGATGTTCCAGAACTCTGCAACTGAGGGAGTTGTTTGAAACATTAGTAAGTGGCTGCACCTTCGGTAATCCGTTATCTCTGTCGAGGACAGATTCAAACATGACCCCTTCACAGGGATTGCACATATGAGTGGACTCAGACACCAAGGGAAATCTGTCGAGGAGGCAAAAGAATGGAGAATGGTTAGGAAGCATGCTCAGTTGGGAAGGGGTTATGAAACGTTCTGCCTATTGTCAAAAGCTTTTGGGCTGTATATTATTTATGTGGAGAACAGGGATATGCAACATCTCACAGAGTTGTTGAGCAGCTGTGTCACCCACATAAATAATTTGCAACACCTGAATTGGGAACTCTATTGGAATCACAAGTGCGAATGGTTTACACTACTTTTAACTGAGCGTTTTTACAACCATTGTCTTCTTGCCTCGGAGGTTTTTGTTGGATTGAAATCGACACTTACAGTGGCCTGCAGGGATGGTTGCACATGTTTGTTTTCGATGGAAATCACTACCGAAGAGTAATGGAGTTATGTGGTGAGTTTGCACCTAAAACTTTAAATGAAAGTTGGTAGGGTTGTTTGGCTGTACAGTATTTGGTAGGGTTGTTTGGGTGTACAGTATTGCTGGTGAGGATGCAGCAGCTATCTCTGTAATGTAAATGTTGGCAAATATGAGCTATCTCTCTCTAATGTAAATGTTGGCAAATATGAGCTTTTACAGCAAGTTCTAGGGGTCAGCCAAATGTGGTGTTGACAGCAAGTTCTAGGGTCAGCCAAATGTGGTGTTGACAGCAAGTCGTATGGGTCAGCCATAGCACAATTGCCTTTCTAGATATTAGATGTTTGATACTTAAACCTGCTTGTGCGGTTGATGTCTCCTACAGTCCAAACCTTGTGGAAGCTGCAAAGGCTCAATCTAAGCTTCTGCCTACTATAATCAATACCTCCATCCGAGTTGGATCAAAGGATCATGGAAGAAACATTGTAAATAATTAATACCTCCATCGGAGTTGGATCAAAGGATTATGGAAGCAACATTGTAAATTAAATTATTTTGTAAGAGATATTTCAGTTCTTTGGATATCAAAGTTGAACTCTACTCAAAAGTTTCTTCAAAGCTAGAACTTAGGTTTTCTTGAACAAATAGTCTTATAAAGTATTGCAATGATTGAAATATTATCGAATACATCTCATCATCACTGAAAAATATGTAATTTTTACTCCATTGAAAACCATGTCTTAACTTAATTGTAAATATTAAATTATCGTACATAAATTTTTATGGTTGCTTTTCATGACTAAGTCAATCATTACATTGTTGCTTTTCATGACTAAGTCAACCATTACAACGCCCATATTGGCCAAACCCCCAACCCCTAACGTATGGTAGCAAAGGATATTGGCCAAACCCCCTAACCCCTAACGTATGGTAGCAAAGGAAAATTTACAACGTTTATATTGGCCACACTGGTAGTATAGGAAAATTTTAAAAAGTTGAGGTTAGTTGCGTTGAGAGGCTCATTTTACAGCGAAGTATTAGAGGATGTGTAAGTTTATTCGTTCTTGCGTGCCCTTTTAAAATAAAAGTTATGTTCTAAATAGAAAAATAATGTCCACTATAATGAAAAAAATGAATATGCTTTAAAATAATTAGAAGTAAACAAAATGTGTGAATCATATGTTTAAACTTTATGCTTTTCAAAAATATTTTAACAAGAGATTTAAATAAATTATTTGAATATTTCTGTTAACTAATTTATGTGGATATCCACTTCAAACTAGCAATTGCACTAAATGTTGCAAAGGAAACTCCGTAAGGCATAATTTCAAGAAGAATCCTACCATATAAAACATCGTCGAAAATAAAAATTAGTAAATAAAATTTCATTAAAAACTAGAAGATAAAGAGAAATCACTTACCTTTCCAACATATATTGCCTCTTAATCTTCAAAAATGGTGTGTCAAGTTCCAATAGCAAATATTTGATAGATTTTGAAAAAATACTAGTAGATGACATTAGATAAGCTAAATAAAATAACATTAAGTCATGAAAAATATGATAGCTAACAATATGATGGGTATCTTTCCAAATCTAAATTTTCATCAAAAACTCACATATGTTTTATATTGGCCTTTTGCAAGCTCACATAGAAATTAGAATCTATGCAATTTTACTTGAACTCAGGAAGGACATCTCTTTGATTGCACTAGGAGCACCACTGACCAATATCAAAAGATTTCTGCCTAATATTAGAATACCTATAATAGATTTACAATGTCCAAGGCTGCCACTTTTTCTGGCCAAAGATTGCTAGCATCGCTGACAATTCAGTCACCATCCCACTCCACCATGTTAAAGACTTCACAAATAATTTGTTCATCCATTGATAAGGACTCAGACATCTAAACCCGCAATTGTATTATGCTATAAAGATCATTTGGAGCATTCATGGAATAGAAACACCATGCAATTCTAGCAAGCACAATGGTCATTGAAGAGCATCTATCAATTGGACCCTGTCCTCTCTCAATAATATAGGAAGTTGTCCAATGGGTTAGCCTTCAAACCGCTCCTCATCGTTTCTCATCAGACATTCATCTCATTTAATGGTCTTTAAAAATGTAATTGACAAATAAACTCAAGAAGTAAAAAAGATGGTGAATTTTAAGTCCAACAACATTCTAATTGATAAAAATTACAGTGTCAAAGTGTCTGATTTTGGGGTAGCAAACTTGCTTATGAAAAGTGGAATGGTGAAATATGCACTCTGGTTTTAGGAAACGGGATATGTTGCCCCAGAGTAAGTTTCTTAATGTACATCAAATGTTATTCCTTGACATCAGTAGTAGGAAATGGCTAAAGATACAAGTTTACTCCACGACATCTCATCACTTGATACAAATTTCACTGCAATGAGCAATGAGTTTCGAAGTGTTAAGGGGTTTTTTGATTTGAATTGTTTCTGCCACAACTCTTTCATCCAGGGTTGTAGTGTTTATAGCATGATGGTGATGACGACGTTCTACACATAATACATTAAATATTATTGGAAATGAAAAAACACATATTATAAATAATTTGATTAGGATATTGATAATCCCTCAAAGCAAATCTCCACCCTTTGTGAGAGGTGTTTGCAACAGCAAGAAGCATGATGCAATATCAAAGTAACACAACAGTGGCACTAACACCTTCATGTAGTTTGAAGCTCCATCATGTACACGAATTGCATCATATAAATAAAAGAAAAGTAGACATATTTACCTTGGTCAGAAGGAAAAATGATCATAAATCACAAAAATGTCATACTTTTGCAAGGGAAATAATGTATTTGTTAGCGCCATAGTGGAAATGAGTTCCTTCACTGGGAAAAATGATCTTATCTTGATTCACCACCATCTAGTTCTGATCCAATTTCTCCTCAACAAGATGTGTATGAGGTATGTTTACCTTCCATACTTCATCTCTACTTGCAGGCCACTGAATTGGCACCTAGAGAATAAATCAACTTAGATGCTAACAAGAAAAGTGTATGTATCACTTGAATCTTGAAGAAAAGAATGCACTTTGAGGTTGGTTTATATATATTTATTTCACTTTATAGGTTCCAGTTGTAGTTGTATAGGGATTGGATTCTGGTCCTAGTACTATATTCATGTATAACTCTCTTTGTATGTTTGGGTCCAAGGATAGCTCTGCTTTACTAATTTTTTTTTCACCTAAATTGTATACTTGTCCTTTAATTTGTTCGCTGGCTTGAGCCTCTGGGTCGTTGCCAAGGTTGATAGGTAGCTAGATTCATCTTAGTCGAGCTTAGAAATCTTCCGTCGAACTCCTTTTCCTCTCGCGGTCTAAGAGAAATGAATTGCGTGGGTTGCGGCTGGGGTTTTTAATAAGAAATAACACTCGATCAAAAAATATAACTCGATCGAGCCTTTAACTCAGGTTAGAAAAAAGCTTGATCAAGCTACTTTTGAGCACCTCAACAACTCGATTGAGCACTTAAAATTACTCAATCAGACATCTTTTTTCACCAAACGTGCCCTCATTTCTCCAAAAAGTGTAACCCAACTCCATGCTATGACCCTATAGAATCTATATCACTTTATTTTTTTTTTGTGTAAATCATGCTAATTCTATTATAATACAAAAAAGAGTACAGAGAGAGTTACATCCGCCACGAAGAGTTGGCTACATGAACAGTTTGACATACTGAGACTAAAACTGAGCCTGAGAAACTGAGGGACTATGAGACTGTCCGCTGGCCCCAAGCCAGAACCCACAGAAAACTAGACCTAGGCGCTATACTTCCATTCCCTACCGTAGCAAGGGAGGAATTTACAGACCTTGCAAAACCCACATTCAAAATACCCGACATAACAGACGCAGACATAATATCCGACATACAAAAAACTGAGTGATGCGACCCGAAAACTATCATGGACTGACTCTGAACAAAGTGTTTCCAAAACACCCAGAACGACCATGCAACGTGCTTAAGCATCCACGGAGGTGGATGGTTGCTCCTCCACCACTGGATAGGCATATGGATCTGGTTGCTCCTCCACCACTGGACAGGCATATGGATCTGAAGCACTCGAGTCTGTGTATGGTGCATCTTCCTTCGCAGGCTCGCTTGTTCCAGCTCTATTCCCCGCCACCGCACCCGAGGCTTCCGCAGCCTGTAATCGCGGACCCTGAATAGGCGAGGGTGGCCGTGGCTCTGCTGGGGCTTCTGGTTTATCTGCATGGTCGCATTTTTCAATGCGCACTGAAACATAGTAGATTGCGTTGTCCAGGGCACATGAAAACCAGAAGCGTGTTGATGGGTGCGAACCAAACGGACACACCGCGGCTCTTCCCCGCCCTCTGCCTCTTCCGCGCCCTCGTCGAGCTCTTGGTGAGCTAATCTCCTCTGAGGGGGAGTCGAAGGATGCCGAGGAACGTGGCGATGAAGCCCGACCTCTGGCACCGCCCCTTGAACCTCCCCGCCTGCAAGTGCCACGTAACCTCTCATGCGGCATCCTGTAACCAACAAATATCCAATGTTGCCCAGAGGCCGCGTATTCTTTGCGCCACGGAAGGTTTTAAACCAGAGCAACAACTTATACAACAGATGAGAAATAGGTAATGGAACACGAGTTCGAATAACAATGCTTACCACACAGAGCTGGAGCCGAGCCTTTTCCGGTGCTGCGAGGGGTGAATTGCTCCCAGAGAGCCGAACAGGCCGGAGCCAAGTATTACCAAAGCGCCGAAAGGGCAAATCTCTAATAGGGGCGCAGAAGAACTGAAACACCGCGGCACTCAGAGCTTCGTGAGGCCTATGGCGCTCAGAGACCTTGCGAAAAAAGAGCAGAGTGACGCTCAAAGCACTGAACCATAGCATAGAGACGAAAATCCTCTGACAATCCAAGGTTGAGACCAGGGCCTCCGAAGCCAAGGGCCAAGGTCTGAGTCTTGGCGCATGCACCCACTGTGCAGTCATCCAAGAGCCGAGCACACAACTCACAGTTGAAACAATACAGAGCTCCCAACAGACAATGGCCCTTCCAGCACCTTCCGACAGAACACCTCTCATCTGCGAACCAAGGCGAACGACAAATATACCCCTGCAAACAGCTGTTCTCCCTATGCCATTAATGAGCTCATTACTGCTGGCTGGACCGAGGTGATGGTTTCTCGAGGCTTCGGGCCATCTGGCGGGAGCAAGCGGCCACTTGCCATTTAATAAGGCCGCCTCCTCATTCATTAAACTAATAAACACCCGCAGCTGGGGGTTGGAGGTCCTGAGTTGCCAGAGAGAGGCAATCTTGTTGAAGTTGAATGTCTGTTGAGTCATTGAGATTACCTGAGTAGGGGTGACTATTCAGATCGACTCCTTGATTGGCTAGACGATAGGCTACCTTGTTGGCTGATCGTTTGACATGCTGAAAGATAATACTATTGGGGCTTCTGAGCCTTGCCTCCAATGTTTCTAGTCTGCTAAGCAGTGTCCAGCTAGAAGCTACTTTGGTTGTTGGTGTTCCTGCTTGTATTCGAATAGCTGCATTGATGAGGATCAGGGAATCTCCCTCTGCTACCAGCGGATAGAACCCCTGTTGATCAGCTACACATATACCTTTCCAAAGACCTTCCAATTTTGCAACATTATTGGTGTCGTTTCCAATCGAGCCAAAGAAGACGTGTTGGATGATTCCTTTGTCATTTCGAATTACTCCTCCATATCCTGCTGGTCCCAGATTCCCTTTGGCTGTGCCGTCGAAATTCAATTTGAATGATGCAGAGGCTGGGGGGGACCAATGCAAAGGGGAGACAAGCTTGGTATGTTGTCGAGTTGGAGCAGAGGGAGCATAGGAAACATGAAGATCCCATGATTTCCAAATGAGTAGCTCTTGGGGGGAGGAGGGCCAATCCGTTTCTTGCCAAATCTTGAGTGCTAGTGTCTCTTGAAGGCTTTGCTTGAGGAGAAGCCAGAGAATGTCTGGAGGGTGATTCCTATTGTTGAAGACTCTATTATTCCTCTCCTTCTAGAGGGTCCAATAAAGAAATCCTGGGATGAGAGTCCATAGAGCGTTCAACAGAGGGCTTTGATATGGCAGCTTGGGCCATGTTCTCAGTAGATTTGCTATATCCCCTTGACGATTTCCTAATCTTTGATTACACCTGTCAATTTGATTCCAGAGTTGAGTTGCAAGGGGGCAGGTTTCCATCAGATGCAAAATGGTTTCTGATTGAAGAGAGCAATTTGGGCATCAGGATGGTCCTATAAAGCCCCTTCTTTGCAGATTGTCCCAGGTGAGGATTCTCTTTTTTCTTAAAAGCCATAGAAAGGTAGAGACTTTGGGCCACAATTTGGATTGCCAGATGTTGCTCCATAGCTGATCTTTGTCATTGTGGTTTTGTGCATACCGCAAAGTGTAGGCTTCTTTTGTGGTGAAGACTCCTTTTGTTGTATGCCCCCACCGCAATCTATCCTACTTATTTGACGTTTTGATCTTCCGGTGACTCAGTTCTTGTTCAATTTCTGCAAAGGTTTCTCCTTGCCAATCCTCCTGCCAAGTACTAGCGGGCCTCCATTGTTGATAATCTGTATGTGCGTGCTGCTGCCAAAACTGGGATATGTTAGCAAGATTGTTGCATTGCATGTGAGTATGCCAGAGGGGTTTTTGGAAGATTGAGGCGAGTTTTGGGAGCTGCTGCCATGAATCCTCCCAAAAACGCGCCGAGTTCCCGGAATGAACTTCCCAAAAGCTATACTCTTGTATGAATGCGCTATGAAGTTTTGCTGTGTTCCAGATCATGGAGCCTGAACTGCTTGGATTGAATCTAATCAGATCCTACCAGCAACTGCCAGACGCGTATTTAGCTTGCCAGAGCTTCGCCCAAGGTATGTGTGGTTTGACAAGCCAATTCCACCAGACCTTTGCTCCCATGGTATGATTACTGTGCAGGGGGTCCCGTAGGCCCAGTCCACCGTTGGATTTTTGTTGGCAGACTTCTGACCATTTAACTAGGGCCCATTTCCTATTAAGACCTGTTGATCCCCACAGAAAATTCCTTTGTAGATTGCAAATGGCTTTAAGGACCCACTTGGGAGCAGCGAGGATAGAAAATAGATAAAGAGGCATAGTTTGAAGAACAGATTTGATCATAATGAGTCGACTGGCTATATTGAGAGATCTGAACGTCCAGGAGGAGAGTTTGGCTTCAAGTTTGTCCAGGAGCGATCGCCACGATGCATGCTTAAGAGCTGAGAGCATAAGAGGGGTGCCCAAATATTTGGAGGGAAGCACAACAATTGTGAAGCCAAGGATGCGAGCGATGTTTCTTTGAATGGAGACAGGGGTATTGAAGAAAAAAAGCTGAGATTTAGAAGCATTGATAGAGGTGCCCGAGGCTTCAGAGAACAGCTCAAGCATGGCTTTGAAGGATTTTGCTTCGGCAGATGAGGGATGTCCAAAAAGCATAGTGTCATCAACAAACTGTTGATGAGATAAGGGGGAGAGTCCGTGGAGAGCTATGCCTTTGATTGTCTGAGAGGTGATAGCATGGTGAAGAAGACGACTGAGCCCTTCCGCCATTAGGATAAAGATGAAAGGTGAGAGGGGATCCCCTTGCCGTATGCCACGCGAAGAGTGGAAGGGCTGAGACGGAGAGCCATTGAGAAGGACCGAGAATCAGGGAGATGAAATGAGGTTCATTATCCAATGAGTCTAGGTGGCGCTAAAACCAAAAGCAAGCAGCGTGTGCTGAATATACTCCCAGCTAAGCTTGTCAAAAGCTTTTGATAGATCAAGCTTCATTATCATGCCTGGTTTTTTGAGAATCTTTAAGGAATGGATAACCTCATTTGATAGGATAATACCATCCATGATCTGGCGTCCTTCGACATATCCAGTCTGTTCCGGGAGGACAAGAAGAGGAAAAAGAGGTTTGAGCCTATTTGGCACCACTTTGGAAATAAGTTTATAGATTACATTACAGAGGGCAATGGGCCGGAATTTGTCAGGCGTGTTAGCTTCCTCCCCTTTGGGAACCAGAGCTATGAATGTGGAGTTAAGGGAGGGTAGGAGCCAGTGCATAGAGCGGGATTCTTCCACCAATTCCCAAACTTCGGTGCTTATTAGTTCCCAGAAATCATGAAAAAAATTTGAAGTAAAACCATCCGGACCAGGAGCCTTACCATCTTTTAGCTGCGCCATTGCTTCCTCCACCTCTTGCTTTGAGACCAGTTGAAGTAGATTTTGGTTGTGTTCGTCCATAATAAGCTTGGGGATGTGCCGCGTGACCTCTCGAATGGCTGCTGTTCTGCTCCTGGTTTGCTCTTTGAGCGCTTCCTGAAAGTGATCTCTGAGTTCTTTTTCCATGTCTTCATGCTTTTCTAATTTCTCCCCCTGACTATTATTAATGAAAGCAATATTGTTATGCATTCTTCGTTGTATGGTGGATCGATGGAAGAATTTGGTATTTTTTTCTCCTTCCTTAAGCCATCTTATTCTAGATTTTTGGCGCCAGAGAATTTTCTCTTGCGATCTTCGAGCTTCTAATGCTGTCCAAAGGGATTGCTCCTTGTTGGCTAATTCCTCTGTTCTGCCCTCTAGGATGATAGTTTGCTGGAGAGTGCTCATTTCCTGCTCCAATTTTTCCCTGGATTCCGTGATGTTCCCGAAGTGGTTCTTGTTCCAGGCCTTCAACGCTTGCTTGAGATGTCTAAGTTTTTGTTGAAACTTGAACATTTTTGCACCTTCTGGGGGAATGAAGGACTTCCATGCTGCCTGGACCACTTCTTTGAAATTTGGATGACTGGACCAGAAGGCTTCGTATCGGAAAGGCCTGTTGCAATGTTTTCCCGGTCTGGTCCATTGCAGCATAATGGGCCAATGATCCGAGCCCCCTTGAGGCAATATGGAAGCGTGAAAGTCTCCTCCCAGGTGTATAGCATTATCTGAGAGTAGAAATCGGTCGAGCTGAGAGGCGATATTATGTACTCCTCTGCATTTATTTGTCCATGTGTAGGTGCCATTGGAGGTTTGGATGTCGATGAGCTGATTACTTCTGATGAATTCCTTGAATCCGTTGCTGTCTTCTTCCAGCTTCATTCGCCCTCCTTTTTTTTCCTCTAGATGAGTGATGATATTGAAATCACCCCCGCTTATCCAAAGGGGGAAGCGTCTGGAAGAGTTCAAGTCTGTTAATGTTTCCAGAACTTCTAGTTTGTGTTGCTGATCCTGTGGGAAGTAAGTGTTGGTGAGATGCCCATGAATATCTGTTCCAATGAGATGAAACGTGGCTTGAATGAAATGGTGAGTAGCATGGAAATCTTGAAGCAAAAGAATCTGTGGGTTCCATACTATGGACAGTCCACCCGACGCTCCTACTGCATCTATAGAAACGGATCAACTGCCGCTCCAGGCTTTGTTGAAGATCTTTTGCAGTGCAGTGGTAGTACTTTTTGTTTGTTGTAGAAAGACCACAGCTGGCTTTTCTAACTGTATCATATTTTTTAACATTCTGTGTTTTGAGGGGATGTTGAGCCCACGCATGTTCCAGGAGATGAGCTTCATGAGGAACTATGGGGGTGGGGCTTGTAAAACCTCGTTAACTTCGGGAATCTCCCTGATTCCAGTAGTTGTTCTCCTAATATGATCGTTCTCTGCAGATCTATTTTACGCCCTCTCTTCTTTGTTTCTTTTAGGATTTTTTTGCCGTCCCATGGACTGCCTGCCTGAATTCCTAGGCATTTTTTGTGCTGGGCTTTGGTTAATACCCCTTCCAATCTGTCTATTTCCCAAGGGGGAATGGAGTTATATTCTTTTTGCTTACATGCATCTTCCAGTTTGAGAATATCCAGCCCATCCAAGCTTACATTCTCTATGTCTTCCTCCATGTTGATGGCAATGTTCGGGTGATCTTCCGTGACCCCTTCTTGCAGACTGAGAGCTAGAGCAGCGTCGAGATCCATGGCCGAGGGCTGCAAATCAGTGTCTGTAGCCGGCATTTTTGACTTCGAGGCAAGAGGAGAACTAATAAGCTCCGAGGAGGAAGGATCCAGGGAACTTTTAAGAATCGGATTGGATGAAGGTGGAAGCGGAGTGGCTTGAGAATCCTTTTTTGGCAAAGAGTCAGAGGGGTCCTGCGGGGTAAGGACATGGAATCTATTCGAGGAGTCGGATTTCTTGGGGCTAAGGGGAGCATCGTTCTGATTCTTGGGGCTGGGGGGAGCAACGCTCTGCTTCTTGGCATGTCTACGGCGATGGGGAACTTTGACAAACCCCTCATAATCTTTGTTAACCTCAGTGGCTGTGGATTGGAGTTGGGCAGTCAGAGGACAATCTCTGAACAGATGGCCATGTTCATGGCACTTGCGGCAACGGAACGGTATATGTTCATAATCAAGAGGTTGAATCCATTCATAGTCATCGTGATAGAGGCTTACCGAGTCTGCTAGGGTCTTCTTTAGATGCATCTGGACACAGATCCTGGCATATGAGGTGAACCTTTGATTTTTTGTTTCCTCTGCAGCCTTGATGAAGGTACCGATGCGATTTCTGATGTCCTTCAGAGTTTATTCTCTCCAGTACTCCGAGGGTAGGGAGTACATGCGGATCCAAACTGGAGCATGGCTGAGGTCTTCTGTGTCTGGATTGAACCTGGGTTTCCAATCTCGTAAGAAGAGACCAGCGGAGTTGAAGAAGTAGGGGCCGCCTTCAAATACTCTTATTTTGTCCTCCAGGCAGTTGAATATGGTAGTGAAGAAGCCTTTAGGACCCAGAAGCAAGGAGACTTGTCCTTTGGGCTTCCATTT
>APFE030196024.1:0-10620 GCA_000404065.3 Pinus taeda
AGGTAAAACTGATGATACAGACAAAGGTAAAGCACTTGAATCTGCTCACTATGTTGAGGCACAATGTAACATTGGAGTAAATGAAAATTTGTTTAATGCTTCACTTGCTTCATGGAAAAATGATTGGTTGCTTGATTCAGGAGCAACCTGCCACATGTCTCATAGAAAATATTTTTTTGAAGGTTTCACTAACAATGTTGATGGAGCAATATACTTTTCAGATCAATCAAAAATCAAGCCATCAGGGATTGGCACAATTAGGCTTAAATTGCCTGGTCTTCTAGACTTTCTTCTCGATCATGTTCTATATCTCCCACAACTCAAGAGAAACTTGTTGTCCTTGGTCCACATCCGCGAGAAAGGTCACTCCATTCATATGTTTGATGGCAAGCTTGAGGTAAGAAAAGCATCTGACCACTCACTTGTCATGAGGGGAATAGAAGAAGAAAGGCTTCTCAAACTGCAAGGAACATCTGCTCATGCACAACATTTCTCATATATTTCTCATCATGAAGAAGGTACATTTCCATCAAGTTTATTATGGCATGCTAGATTTGGACATTTAAACTATGACAGTCTCCGTTTATTGAAGAAAAATGGTGTTGCTGGTTTGCCTACAATTCCTAGAAAACTTAAGCAATTTGATGCTTGCATTCTAGGAAAGCATAGCAAACAGTCATTTCATGACTCACATTCAAGAGCACATAGGAAGCTTGAACTTATTCATTCAGATTTATGTGGTCCAATGCCTGTTCCTTCTGCAAATGGAAATAAATATATCATGACATTTATTGATGACTACACCAGAATGTGTTGGGTTTATTTATTGAAGAACAAATCTGATGCTTTCCTAACATTCAAGAATTTTCATAAATGGATTGAAAATGATGCACAATCTCATATTGGGTCTATTCGCACTGATAATGGAAAAGAATATACATCAAATGAATTTGAAAACTATCTTCGCCAACATGGGATCAAACATCAAACAACTGTGCTTTATAATCCCCAACAGAATGGTGTAGCTAAAAGAATGAATAGGACAATCTTAAATATGGTACGATCCATGCTCTTCTTCTTCAAAAATGTAAAGATAATGTTTTGGGCTGATGATATTCTATGTGTTGCATATATAAAGAATAGATGTACATCTAATGCTATTAGAAACAAGACTCCATATGAAATGTGGTATGAACATGTTCCTTTGGTAAATCATCTCAGGGTCTTTGGTTCCACTTGTTATGCCTTGATACCAAAGGTACATAGAAACAAACTTGGTGCTAGAAGTCGTAAGTGTATCTTCCTTGGGTATTCAAACACCTCCAAAGCATATCATCTCTATGATGAAGTAAACAAAAGTTTGTTATATCTAGAGATGTAATTTTTCTTGAATCATCCAAAACTGACAATTTTGTTGAGAGGCAACTTGATCACTTGGATAGATTCGCAAAAGCAAAATCATTTCAAGAATTTCATAATCAGATTCCACATCTTGAAGGGGGGATTCCTATACTAGATCAACATGTGGAATCTTCTTCTGAAGAACACTCTCCCCTGCATGAAACTCCAACAACGGATGATGCTTTAAGTGATGTAATTGATAGAATTGGGAGACTCAATCTTGATTCACTCCCAAATCAATCAACAGAGCAGCCTGGACCATCTCAGAAAGGTCACCCAAAGTGGCTGACAAAGACACTTGAAAGTGTTCATCCTGATGAAATTGGAAAAACAAGAACTAGAAATGCAAATCGACAAAATGGAGGTGATGTAGATGACTCTAATTCACCTATTGATATGGATGTTTCTTATGATTGTGAATTGAACTTGTCTACAGATTTTGAACCAAATTCCTTTAAAGAAGTTTCTTCTCATGATGAATGGAAAGAATCGATGCAAAAGGAGTATGATACCCTCATAAACAATGGCACTTGGAAGCTGGTTGATCCTCCATTTGGAACCAAACCAATTGGCTGCAAGTGGGTCTACAAGAACAAGTACAAAGCTGATTGCTCACTAGACAAGCACAAAGCTAGGCTTGTGGCAAAAGGTTTTGCACAAAAGGAAGGGGTCTATTATGAGGAAAATTTTGCCCCCACAGCAAAATGGGCCACCATCCGGACACTCTTTTCCCTAGCAACTCAGAATGGTTGGAAAGTCCATCAAATGGATGTAAAAACTGCCTTCTTGAATGGAGATCTAAAAGAGAATGTTTTTATGTCCCAGCCTGAAGGATTTGTTGTGAAAGGACATGAACATAAAGTATGCAAACTTGTGAATTCCTTGTATGGCCTCAAACAAGCACCACGAGCCTGGTATGAAAAACTAACTGAGCATCTTCTAAAACTCAATTTCAAACATTTTGATCTTGATGATGCAACTTTATTTGTCAAGAAAGTTGGAAAAATAGTTGTATATCTTGTGGTATATCTAGATGATATTTTAATGACAGGGAACAATGAAAGCTACATTGCATCCATAAAGAAGGAATTGGGGAAAAGTTTTGAAATGACTGATTTGGGCTATGTTCATGACTATCTTGGCATTGAAGTAACCCAACATCCAAAGTCCATATTTCTTTCTCAAAAGAAATACATTGGAGATTTGTTGAACAGGTTTGGCATGACAGAGTGCAATCCTCTTACTACTCCAACGGAACAAAACTTAAAGCTCACATCTATTGAAGGAAAAGAAATTGAGGATGCAACAAAGTATAGACAGCTTGTAGGAAGTCTCAACTACCTAACTACTACCAGACCAGACATTTCATTTGCTATTGGAATCCTCTCCAGGTTTATGCAAAAACCTTGTGAGGGATATTGGTCTGCTGCAAAAAGAGTTCTAAGGTACTTGAAGGGAACTCAAGACTTTGGAATCAAGTATACACAGGTGGATGACTTCAGCTTGATTGGATACCCTGATTCAAACTTCGATGGAGACAAAGAAACTGGGGTATCTACTTCAAGATATGCTATGAGTCTTGGATCAAGAGTTGTCTCCTAGAGATCATGCAAACAATTAGTTCCAGCAGATTCCACAATAGAAGAAGAATACGTGGCAGTAGCTGAAGCAACAAAAAAAATTGTGTGGCTCAGGAAAATTCTTGAAGATTTGTAGGTAAAACAATTAAAATCAACTCCACTCATGATTGACAATACCGCTGCAATAAAGTTAGCCAAGAACCCAAAGTTACATGATCGAACGAAGCACATCAATACTAAATATCATCTGATTCGACATCA
Source organism: Pinus taeda (assembly GCA_000404065.3). NCBI lineage: Eukaryota > Viridiplantae > Streptophyta > Pinopsida > Pinales > Pinaceae > Pinus > Pinus taeda. The sequence goes on from APFE030196024.1 coordinate 3,243, forward strand.
TGTTGAGGCCAAAACAATCCATCTCCATCATTGTTCCACTAATGAGAAAATTTCAGACATCTTCACCAAAGCGCCTGGAAGAGAAAAGCTTGAACGATTCAGAATGATGCTTGGACTCACCAACATCCATTCAGATTAAGGGGGGGAATGTTGACACCTAATCCTCAGGATTGGGTGAATATAATGTAAATAGATAAATAAGTAATATGAACAGTCATCGGGAGATGAAGTGAATAGTCTCTCCCTCATGTATATAATGAAGACTACCTGATGGAATAATACATACGAATCATTTTTGCCTTAAGGAGTTACTGCCTGGCCTGACAGTCTCCCTCACCTCCCTCTCCACTGTTGGGGGGATGAATCATTAAGAACCATAAGCAATGTAATCAAAAAATACATTCATCGGAGTGAACAAAAGGAGAACATGCATGCATGCACAAGGATGTACATAGAAGTTGATCTAACCAGAGGACTTCCTGAATTAGTGAAGCTCAAGGTAGATAACTAGATGCATATTCAACAACTATATTAAAAAATTGCTACCCTCCAAATGCAAGGTGTGTCACACATATTGTCATTTTTCTATTATACTTCCAAAGAAACCCACATCTAAATCTCAAGAGGCCAAAGATGAACAATAGAAAATCATTAGGTGCAAAAACAACAACCCAAATAAATCTTCTAAACAACCTAATCACCATCATTTTAGACCTTCTTCGCCATCCCCCCACTCCTTTATTCCTTCTTCCAATGCCAAGCCCTTGCCTCAATTCGGGACCTCCTTCCCTAGGTCACCTAACACCTTTGGAACTTTAGCCAACCTCCTTCCTAATTCTAATGACTTTCAAACTTCCAACATCAAGCCTAAAGAGGAGGAGGCCTCAGAAGATCCACTTCCTCAACCTAGCCTCGCATCAACCTTCAAATTATAGATCTTGACCAACTCTATCCTCATCCCACTTCCCCCTTCAGTTGATCCATCACTTATTTAAGAATTGACTCATCCAGAACCCATCTTCCTCTCTTTTATCCCCATTCTTCCTTGAACCACTCAACCCCCTCCTTTGCAGGGATCCTAACCAAAACAATAGCAAAAGAAGCTACAGTACCACCATAAGCATTGTTATAGGCCATTTTGTCACATATAGTCAATATGCCTACAAATTAAATCAATCAACATCCATGAACACCTTGTCGTCATCCCTACACAAATCCATAAGCATGACTCTTCCAAATCCTTGAGTTTTTGGGTCTGACTACTTCATTTTAGTGCTTTTAAGCCCCAATTCACCCTGGCCCTTTAGGGACTTGCGTTCAGTAGTAGGTTTCCTAGTTCTACACCAGCACTGATCAAAAATAGGTTGTCCCTTGTTGGGGGTGCTCTTATTCTATAAATTCAGGGAAAATGAAAAGAATCTTGAAGCTTCCTCTTCTAGAAGCTTCCAAGAGTTGTTACATCCATTTCCCTTAGATAAGAACTTTGAATCCTATCTAATCCTACCTTGGATATTTTACCTTTTATCCCTTGACATCATCCTCCCATCAAAACATGATCTCAGGCCTCGAACTATAAATGGATAATAATTCCTAAACTACCACACTCTCCTATAAATCTATAGTCATCTACAACATCAGGGTGGGCTTTGGGAGACTAATCATACCCTCATGCTGGTTCTTTGAACCTTAGATATTTATCATCTTCATGCATTAGGGTGACATTGAGGTGTTATTTGTGACAAGGAAGGACAAGTCAACTTGGGGAGATCTCTACAAGATTAGCTTCCATTTTTTGTTAAACTCTCTCCTTTTCATATTAATATAAAAAGTATATCATTTTCCTATATGTGTTATATTATGTTTACATTCATATATTTCAATGCTATGTTGATCCATTGAATAGAGTGATTGGATAATGCTACATAGATGGCGTAGACCTTTGGCTTGTTTTGATTGTATGTGAAGGTTCTAATTATAGCAATTGAAGATATGATTGGATCTTATAATCTGAGACGAGAGAAGAGCTTGTGACGGATCACAAATAAGCATCTTTCCATTCTCTAATTTGTCTAAGGGGAACTTAATATTCTTTTCTTTCTATTGTTCTAGACCAGGTCATTAGGTCTAGGGAAGATACTTCTATTTGAAGTCATAAATTTCGAATAACAAGCACTTCAAAGGAAATCTAGAAGGAATACAAACAATGTAGTATGTGACGAAGTAGCACAAAAGACGTGGCAATGAGCATCCAACAACCAATGGATTCATTTCTAGGGAAAGGGAAAGCATCCAAGGAAACATAGACCCAGGCAGGGAGAGTCAAGGGATATGCCACCTCTCCACGAGGTAAATAATGAATTCAGTCTCCTGGAAATACATATCCCTTGGGCATGTCTAAAAAAAATGCAATAAAAGATCTAATAAGATCATAAAATCTTGCAGTCCTATTAATTTAGGAGATTAATTAAATGAGTAAGAAATGACATCCACAATCAGGAAAATCACTAATGAATTCAAAAAGGCGGTAATCAATGCAAGAGGTTCATCAGAAGGAATATACACAATGTGGAATCGCACTATTATGGACATTCAAAATATTCATAAATAACAACATTCGATAAAGATCAATTTTTCACAACAAAGTAAGTGGAAAAGCATACACAATCTACAACATTTACACCCCTATGCATTATAGGGACAAGGAAAAATCTTGGATCTCCTTACTAGCTGAGTTAGAAATAGATGGCTCCAATTTCATTATATTAGGTGGTGCCTTCAACCTTGTTATGAGCACTGAAGAAAAAAGAGGTGGTCCCTTCCTCCCTGATCCAATCAAAGATAAGGTAGAAACTATTTTGTTGATCACGACTTAATGGATGTCGAACCAAAGAATAGTAATACATGTGGAGCAACAAACAAATAGAACCAGGTAACATCAAAGAAAGGATGGATCGATTCATAGTCCATATGGAACTCATTGCGGGATCTAGGATGGTATCTTCTAGGATACTCTCTACAACAACATATGATCATAATCCCATCAGCTTAGATCTGGATGAGAGTACAAACTTAGGCCCTCTTCCCTTCCAATACAATCCGCTCTGGTCCACAAAAAAAGAAGTTAAAAAACTGACTGAACAAGCTTAGCATACTCAAATAGATGGCTCCCTAAGCTTCATCAGGGAGATAAAACTAAGGCTCATTAAATTTTCCCTTAACAGCTGGGAAAAAACAAGTTATAAAGAGCCAACACATGTAAATAGCAACCTTCGAAGGGAGATGGCAGATGTGCAAAAAAGGTTGGAAAATGAGGAGGAGATAATAGATCTCCAAGAAAAAGAGAAAGAACTATATCGGGAGTCATACCAAATCAACAAAAAAATATGATTGAATAATCAAACCTAGAATTTTATGGATTTAAGCAGGTGATAAGAACACTAACTTCTTTCACAATTAAGAGAAGGCTATAAGAAATAAAAATAGTTTTTTCTTAATATATGGTGAAGGGAATGTGTTAATCAAAGGGCCAGTCAAATGTGAATCACATTTTCACTTCAACAGACTTATAATAGTAAATCTCGAACTAGCTAATTTTGAGGAAACATTGAGATCGATTCCAAAAATGGTGACAAATGAATCTAGCATTGCTCAAATCAATCTAGTGGACATAGAAGAAATGCAACGAGCAATATGGAGTCTGAACCTATACAAAGTTCCAAGTACAAATGAATTCACCATCTCCTTCTATTGATATTGTTGGGAAATTATCAAAAAATATCTTCTCAAAATGATCCATTAGGCACATCAAAAATTCAAAGTCGGAGGTAATACCAATTCATCCTTTCTTGCATTAATTCCCAAAGAAACTATACCTTCCATCTTCAACCTATTCCATCCCATATAATTGTATAATTCTTCCAACGAAATCCTCGCAAACCCACTCAAGGACCTTCTTCCACATCTGATCTTCAAAAACTAGGGTGGCTTCATTAAGAAAAGACATACAGTAGGCAATATCCTCTCAGTCCAGGAAGCAATACATTCAAGTATTTCTAGAGAAGAGAAAGGCTTTGTTCTTAAGCTCGAGATGGTCGATACCTTCAACCGGGTAAGGTACTCCTTCCTCTTTGTTCTCTTATATATTTTTGGCTTTGCTAACGATTTTGTTGATCTTCTCAAAGCTAGCATCAGCAAGCCATGGATAGCAGCCTTAGTAAATGGAAGACATAGGTGCTTCTTTCAGAGCACAAGGGGATAATGAAAGGGTTCTCCCTCTAAGCCTTCCTATATGTCCTTATGGTATAATCCCTTGGTAGAAACATTGAGCAAGAAAACAAAGAGGGCTAATCATTGGCATCCACTACAATAGAAAAGTAAAAAGCTTAAACTGCTCCAAATGTGTTGATAACTCATTGTTAATAGGAGGAGCTTCATCTATACTGACTAAAAGAAGCAATAATAAACCAAACCTTTTTCTTGAAGCATCGAAAGGATTACTCAACAAGCTCAATAGTAATATATATGGATGGAACGCCCCTCCCAAAACTCTCAGTCAAATATCTCAAATATTTGAAATTCCTTTAAAATATGAATAGACTCACTTCAAGTATCTAGGAATGCCAATATTCAATATTTAAATGAAGGTTTACGTATGGGAAAGGACAATAGAAAAGATGATGAAAAAGATTTAGTAGGGATGAAGTGGTTGAATTTGATGGGTCATAACATTCGAATAAAATCCATACTATCTGCCCTTCCCACTTAACAATATGTGATCCTAAAAGCACTAACCAACATCCAAAAGCAAATCAAACTTCTCTTAAGAAAACTTCTCTAGCATGGAGGTAAGACAGACACAAAGAAATTCCACCTTCTTAGTTGGAATAAGGTCATGGCCCCTTCTGAAAGAGGGGGAATCGACATTAGGCAACCTGAACTTATGACTATAGCCCTAGGAGCAAAGATCCTATGGAGATTAATCACTGAAGATTTAACATGGTGTAAAAATGTTATAAAATTAAAATATTTGAACACGTCTCAATAGCATCTCCTCAAATCACATATTCCTCTCAAATCTTTCTCTTTAATTTGGAAATTGTGAAAAAAGGCCCTCCCTATTATCAAATCTCACACTTCTAGAATCCTAAGGCATGGAAACGAAATAGACCTCTGGGAAGACAAAATCCTAAATAAACCAATTATATCCACTATCTGTGATCTTCAACGGCTAAGTAACTAGTGTGTAGAAAGGGTTATAGCAAAGTTGGCACAAATCTCATCCTGGGAAAAAGTAGAATAGCTTGGAGGGCTCGAAAACCTCCACCTCTTCCAAATGGAATTTCCCATCAATGAATTTCACTTATTGATCATTTAAAAGTTATTTCTCCTATCCAAATAACTCAACAAGATGGATTCAAATGGAATCTAACAGGGAAGTAATGTGTATTCAAAAGTGGCTACATTACACTTCAAGAAGAGAAAACTCAACAACCAACCTCGCCACACTAGAAAATAGTATGGAAGTCAGAAATTCACCCAATATTAAACTCTTTACATGGACTCTTCTCAGGGGAAAGATCTTGACAATAGACAATCTAAAGAAATGCAATATACAAGACCCTTCTAGATGTCATCTCTATATGAACTCAAAAGAGATAATCCATTATTTTTCTCTCTTGCCCCTTTTCTCAAACATGTTAGAATTCATTGCTCCAACCACTTCCAATCTATCCAAAATCTGACTTGAATCTGGAAGATTTATTTTCCCACTGGAACATAATTTATGCCTTCACTCTCAAAAAAAACAAAATTTGATCAAGCATTTCTAGTTTAACCTTCCAGTGTTCCTCTGCAGGCATATATGGCTAGCAAGAAACAAGAGCACATTTTATTCCAACAAAGAAAATAAATATTTGGCTAAAGTTTGGGGCCTTACAACTAAATCCATCCTCCCAAACAGTAACAATAAGTTAGACCTTCAAAGTCTATATGGGAACAGACTCAGTGGTTCCAGTTTTCCCTCACAAAAACTACTCAAGTCATCAACAACGTTCCCAAAAGTCCTCCACTTCTTCAAAACTGGAAAATAATATTGAACGATCAAGACTTCATGGCTTGGATAAAAGAGGAAAAAGGGGCTTGTCTCTTATTTGATGGAGCTTCTAAAAACAATCTGAGGAAAGTAGGGGTAGGTGCAGTTATCATACCTCCTAGAGGAGAAGAACGAGTATCATTTGAATGGGGCCTTGGACATGAATCAAATGACATATTGGACGCCTATGGTCTCCTCTTGGGTATCACCATCATTCATCAGTTGCATGTCTGCAATCCCATTGTTCTTGGCGACTCTACCTTGTTTATTAATTAGCTAGTCAAAGAAATAAGCCCCGAGAATTCTGAGCTCGATCAAATATTAACCCACATAAGAAATCAACTAGAAAATTTGGGTGATGTCTAAGACTTCTATTGTGTATTAAGAGGAAACATTACAGAAATAGAACATCAAGAAAATAGATCTTGTCAGCCACTCCAGGTTGAGGCAAGAGTTAATTCTGAAATATGGACCATCGCCATCTCTTGATCATGAGCATTGATATAAGTACACCCTAGGAACTTGTCTTGCCCCCTACCAGTCCCAAGTCTACATTAAACACCAAAGCCGATAATTTTAGTGATCATGAGATCAAAAGGAAACTCAAAGGTTAAATCTCCCCCCGCCCCTCCCCCAAGAAATATATTCTTATCTATGAAGGAATGTTTGTGCAAGCCTATCTCCCTGTTCTATCCTTTCTTTTGATCGCGCGCAAAGACTCTTATCTCTTGAGACTCTCTCATTGTTTAAACACTCAAGCTAGACTCCTATATAAGTATTCACAATGCTTGAATTCTTCATCTTTCCCTTTCCTAGAATCCTTATTCCCTCATCCCTTTGCTACCATTTACCCCTCTATCACCCATTGCTTAGGAGCACTTTGCAATAGGTCCATCAGGACCTTCCAAACCATCCTGTAGACATTGTGAAAGCCTCAAATTTGATTTGCCACAAACCAATGAAATACAAAGATGTTGGAAAGAAAAGTGTGAGCAAGCGTTTGACTCTGAAATTGGCAGCTTGCAAGTTGATGCAGCATTAATCAGAGAGGCCCTCAAATAGACAAAGCAGTGTTGCTATCATATCGATAACAAGATATTTTCTCTCTAAGAAGTTAATAATGCTCATCATCATTGTATTGCTGTAGAAATTTTGAATAATATGACACTTATTCACAGAGATTATCCTGATTATACACTATTTGCATAATCATGCATAATACATAACCTCCTCTATGTTGATCATCAATTTTGTGGAATTAAGAAACAATCGCATGTGCACATTGAA
>APFE030196024.1:10751-33678 GCA_000404065.3 Pinus taeda
GACAGTTGTCTGCCCTTTCACCGCATCTCTAACACTTGTTCTCCACTGAACTGTCCGATGCACTGAATTAATGATGTATTCCTCATTGATTCATGAGTTAATAATTAGTTAATTAATTAATAACTAATTCACATCACTCAACACTAGTGTATTTGTTAGTTAGACTAAATACAACTAGTTCAACTAAGTCAAACTGAACATAACTCCATCAACTGCTGATCCAACTCCACAGAACTCAATCACTGAAGTCCTAACTGAAATCCTCCATGCAATAGCTCAAGTTAACCCACAAGAAAAGCGAATTTCCTTCTGGCAGTTGCATGTGCCACATCTGTAGCTCGAACTGAAGTGCTCCAAGAGAATAAGATAATGTTTATAGGTCCAAATATTATTAAGAGCTAATAATATTTGACTGTTCTATTTTTAGCCTGGCAGTCTAAAAATAGACTCTGCCCATATGTCTAAAAATAGAGGTCCTTCTATTTTAACCAACATGACCAATCATCCACAAATAGCATCCGGCAACTCATAGACCATGATCCATATGTCTAAAAATAGACTTTCGCCAAAAATAGCCTACGGGCCCACTTAGTGAAGGCAACTTCTTTTCACTAAGCTCCATCATCTTGTTGCATTTTCAACAATTGCAAATCTGGAACAATGAGTCTCATTGTTGGAAATAAATATACAAAACTCTCAAAATCAAATGAGAGAGATCATATCAAAGTCATGGCAGAAGAAAAATCAATCAACTAGGCCTAGCAAGAACAACCGAGTAGATACAACCTAGAAGCATCATTAGCCTTCAAATAATTTTTGTAATAAGTAATGAAATGCAAATATGATTTAATCCTCCATCATTTTGTAAGAATCTACACAAGTAATGCATTAGGAACATATGAACTTTTTGTAGTGTGAAACAATCAAACAATGGAAACTCTCCCAATGGATCTGCCTTTTTTCTTTGCATTTATGTATCAAGGCTTTCTATCCTTAGTTTTTTTATGGAATTAATACAAATATAATCATTTTTTTCAACAAAAAAATAACTAAGGGAGAATGGAAAAAAAAACATTTAACAAATCTTTGTGCAAGGTACTAAAATTGAGGATTTCTAAAAACTTAAGGTGGAAGCCATAGCCCACTTCTTCGGCCTATATAGCCAAATAGATCCACTTTCTGAGGAATTTGAATCATATATGTTGAGCCATATTTTCAATTCAATCATTACAACATGAACAACTATCTCATAACTCTCTCATCTAAGGAGGAAATCAAACAAGTGGTTTTTTTCCCTTTACCTGGATAAAGCCCCTGGACCTAATGGGTTTTCTGCTCACTTTTATCAACACTTCTAGGATATTATAAAGATATACCTTTACAAAATGGTCGGGTACTCCCTCAAGAAAAATTGCATAGGATGAGGAATCAATTCATCCTTCTTAGCCTTAATCCCTAAGGAGACTAATCCTTCTTCTTTTGCTAGATTTTGTCCCATTTCTCTATGTAATGTATCATATAAAATTATAGCCAAGTTGTTAGTTGATAGACTAAAGAGATTTATTCCTTTGGTTATCTCTAAAAACCAAGGATATTTTTTCCCCAAGCACCAAATCTTAGACAACGTCATTTTGGTCAAAGAAGATATTGATCCAAGTCAAAAATGTGGTGACAAAGGCATGGTCATCAAACTTGTTATGGAAAATGCTTACGACATACTTCAACACGGATTTAGGTTCAAAGTTTTGGGCAAAATTTGATTTAATTCTAAATTAATTCAATGGATAAACCTCTACAGTGGCTCTCCATGGATTGTGTCAATAGTGAACGGAAGAGTAGCAAACTTATTTAAAATGTCCCAGGGTCTGCGCTAAGGTTGTCCACTATCACCTTTCCTATACATCCTCTTGCCATATTATCTCAGTCATCACCTTCAGTATAAAATAATAAATGCCCACCTCCTAGGTATTAGGTATGAGCAAGGAATCAAAAGTTTCAATCACTCTCAATTTGTTTATGACACTCTCTTTTTAGGTGGAACTTCCATTGTCATTTCCAGAATATTTAATAATGCCTTGGACAACTTCCTCCTAGCCATTGGAGTTCAGAAAAACTGGACCAAATGCCAAAACTTTTCCTAGAACATCCATGTTGCCGAATCGAAGTAGATTGGAGAGATTTTTGACTTTAATACTACTGATAATTGGAAGGAATTTAAGTATTCATACATCCTTATATGCCTGAAATCTCACTCTCCTCAAGCCCGGCATAATGTCCTTTCATAAGTTAAAGGGAAATTAGAGTCTTGGGGAGCTAAATGGCTAAATTTGGTAGGCCAAATTGTCCTTATTAAAGCAGTGCTTTTAGCTCTTTTTGTGTATCAATTCTCATCTCTTCTAAACCCCCCAATACATCCTTCAAAATCTAACAAAAAAAATACAAAACATTCTCTAGCGAGATGGTAAATTTGCAACCAAAGTATTTCATCTTGTCAACTAGGTTATTGTTTGTGCACCTAAACTCCATGGGGGAATGGGTATCTGAGATCCCATCCTTACGAACCAGGCCATAGGGGAAAAAGTAGTGTGGAGATTCAAATCACAGCAAGCAACATATTGGTCACAATTCTTGCAAGTTAAATATCTTCAAAGAGACTCTCAAAGGCAGGAGGATCAAATCCAACCATCTCATCGAAGCTCGATGGTTTGGAAACTTCTCTCAACAGTTGCCTCTTTAATAAACAAAGTCCTCTACAAAATCCTAGGAAATGGAGCCAAAAATGATATTTGGGCATATTCAATTATGAACCACCCGTCGTTGTTTGGCCTATGTTCCATCATTCCTCTCAAAAACCATCTTGATGCTCAAAATAAATTGATGCTAGCTCATATCTCTCTTTGGGACGACAGGGGGACCTAGATTGGATGGAACTTAGAAGGAATTCCTGATCATTTTTTGCATCTAGCAGAGACACTAAAAGACAATCTAGTGGGTTTTTGTCCCTAGATTAGAAACATTGAAGATCAAATTGGGTGGAAATATTCAATATATAAGATTAAAGAAGGATATGAAGATCTATTACTCTCTACTCAAATTCCTTTGAAGTTCTCTCTCTGGAAAAATATTCAGCTTAACATCACTAATCCAAATGTTAACATCTTTTGTTGGTATTTATCCCACAAAAAGGTTTTGATAGCAGAAAATTTAAGGAAAAGAGGTATTCATGCTCCTTCTAGATGCCCCCTATGCAACCAGCAAGAAGAATCGATTTCCCGCCTCTTCCTCCAATGCCTTTTCACTAAATAGGTATGGGAAATTTTCCTTGGACCTTAGTTTTCTCGATCTCTTTGTCATCAAATCTATTTCTCTTCTTCTCCTCCTGGCACAAATACCACACTAGATCAGTGTCAAGGAAAAATTCTCTTGAATGGTATTGGAATTCTCTTCCCAAGTTGCTTTGTTGGCAAGTTTTCTTATCAAGGAATCATGTTATTTTAAAAAACATCCACCACCTTCCCAACTCCACAACCTTAAAGTCTCTCTAATTTTGTGTCAAATATGCATCTTAAAACAAGGCACTCTGGACCCCATGCTTGACCCTTGTATAAATCGTTGGCTTGACTTTCTTTTGGATCCCCGACTAGTTACATTTCTCCCATCCCCAAGCCCACCCGAGTTGTAAGACATTGCCATCTTTGTTTGTCGAATCAGGGCCTGGAGGAGTTCAAAAACTAAAAGAGATGTTGGATCCTACAATTTGATGAGGCTTCAAAGAAGAATCCAAGGGTCGAAGGAGGGGGAGGAAGTATCCTTAATCTCGATGGAATTCTGGAAATGAGATACTCATGAGCATTAGGTCGCATGACTACTAACCATGCAGAGTTGTATGGGCTTATGCTAGGATTAACTCTCACTAAATACTTGCATCCTCTTAACCTCATTATTCTAGGAGACTCTCTTATTTCACTCCAACACCTCCATAAATATCCTTACCAAAAGAAAATCATCTCAATATAATTCTTCAAAGAGTGGCTAGGATTTTGGATGGATTTCAGTGAACCTCCTTTTTCCATGTGTTGAGACATCATAATACATAGACGGATTTCCAAGAAAACTAGGCTTGTAACCTACAAGTTGAACAAACTGACATTAGGGGAATTTTGAGGTCTAAAATGGGCCTCCTAAGGAAATTATAAAATAATAGTGGAAATAATAAACTAAGATTATATTACATCATCAAATTTTAGAGGGGAAAAAGAAAATACTATTTTTTCAACTTATCTCCCTATGGGTTTACTCAATTTTCGAGCAGAAACAGTCATTGGATGAAAATTTTGATTCCTCATTCAAGGAGTACCCATGTTGCATACTTTCGATGGACCCTACTACATGAAAAATGATAAATACATGAAAAACGTGATTGCAATCATGTTTCTTCATGTATTTATCATTTTGCAATCACATTTTTTCATGTATTTCTCATTTTTCGTGCAGCAGGGTTCATTGAAAGTATGCAACATGGGTACTCCTTATATAAGCAATAAAATTTTTCATCCAATAAATACTCCCACTTGAAATTTGAGTAAAATCTTAGGTATATAAGTTGAAAATACGAGTTGAAAAATTGTTTTATTGTTTTACTATTTTATTATTTTTTAATTTTTTTACTTTTTTACTCCAAAAATGGTGAATCAACACCCATGGTTGACATCATCATATTGAATCCTATTGGTTCTTATAAATTTTATTTTGGTTGTACATTTTTCATAAGAGGCCCATTTTAGACCTCAAAATTCCTCTAATGGATAAACAGAGTTCAGAGGTGGCAAGACATCCCATGACACCTCCCCCACTAAAATTATTTTCCTATGCCCCTAATTGCTCTATTATGATCAGCCTCTCAACCTCAAAGATCATAGCACTCCTTGGAAGCATGAATAGATGGGGTGGGCATATCAATATTTCATGTGTGTCAAACAGGAAGGCAGTGTTGTATGTAACTGAAGTCAGATTCCCCTCCCGTATGCAAGTGGTACTACAATCTAGTAGCATTCACCTCATTTCAATGACCTCCCACCGCATCTAGTTATGGGCTCCTCTCTAGCATAAATTATGAATATTTTTGTGGTATAGTTAATGGTGAAGCATGGGAGTTACCTCCCTAGTTGAATGAAACCATGGCTCCCTGGTACTCAATCATTTAAGATCATCCCTCAGGCCTTCTTCTATCCAAATTATTCTAGGGGGAAGTTACCTCTACTTTTCCATCCATAAGCTTTGTTCTTGTCTACCTAGCATTTGCAAGCAACTCATGGTTTGAGATTTCACAAAAAAACAACAAGCATTGTGGTGACATTATTAACACATTTGGACTTTGGGCGCTCAGTTCTCCTCATCTCGACTTTGATTCTCTCAAGCCTATAGGTTTCTTTGCCCAAACTCCATCATTTCTCTCCACTTTCAACAGGTAATCTATCATATCAATATCCTTGATTTAATTTTCATGTGTGTCTCTTTCCTTTACATGGTTCCCAATCTCCCCTTTGGAAAAAAACATGGTTTTACTAGGGTTCCAATCTTGCCTCTTTCTCAACTTTGGCTCTTTTACTATCCCTTGTTATTTGATTTATGTTATACCACCTCGGCACTTTGTTATATTTTATTAGCATCATATAGGTGTACATATATATACAATTTATATATAAATTCAAAAGTAAGTGTGGGTATGCTTCCCACATACATCATCTAGCTCCCATTCACCTGTTCAGGGTTGTAGCATGTCCATATACCTTTATCTACTCTATGACTTTTTTGCAGAGCATTGTGACCTCCTTTTCCTATGTATACACTAGATGTACTATAAATTCTCCTTTTGACTCCACTTGAATCAACATCCAATCAATGACATAGTTAGCATTAACATACTTTCAACAAATACACATGAAATACATTAACACTTTCATGAAAGTAGACAATGCAAACATGCATGCAACTAGTTATATCATGTTCAATAGTTCCAATGGACCACAAAATTTAGCTATCAACTTAGTGCAATTGCTTAAATTCAATAATTTTTTCTTTGATTTCACTTTCAAGAATACATGCTCTCCCACCTTAAAGTTTTTAGTTGTCTTGCTCTTCTCTGCATAACTTTTTTCTTTGTTTTGAGCTACGTTTAAACTCTGTTTAATCTTAACCATTTTCTCTTCTATCTTGTTGAGCAATTCTAGCTCAAGTATTACTCTACTGGTTGGGTTGTTTTTGTTGACCATAGTATTTCATTTTATGCCCTATAAAGCTCAAATTGACTTAGGTTCAATGAATCTTGGTACCCATTATTATTGACAAGCTCAAACAAACCTAAATAATCTTCCCACTTAGATGACTTATCCATCACATACAGCCTCAAATTGTCTTCAATCACTTGATTTATTCTTTCTATTTTCCCATTTGTTTAGGGATGATACACCGTGTTAAAATTCATAATTTTATCAAATCCCTTATATATTCCCTCCAAAAGTGTGATGCGAACTTTGGAACTCTGTCTAAAGCATTTTTTTGTGGTTCTCCATGTAATCTAGCAATTTATTTTATGCATATTTCCACACTATTAACTACTTGTGACCGAGTTTTACTAGAATAAAATGGGTAGAATTTCTTAATTTATTCACCACCACCATTATTGAGTCATGTTTCCTTCTTGTCCTAGACAATTTCATTATAGATTCAATTGTTGCAACTTTATACTTCCAATTTGGAATTGACAGTGGCTATAGAAAACCAGTTTGGTGTCTATGCTCAACTTTCACTCTTTGGCATTCCATACACCTAGTAATATAATTAGCTACATCACTTTCCATTTTTGGCCAAAGGTATTGGTTTTTCATTGCTACAATTGTTTTATGATAACTAGGGTGAACTACATATGGAATATTATGCATTTTTTTCATAATTAATTTCCTCAATTCTTGAGAATTAGGGACATACAATTTACTTCTATACATAACTATGTCATCTTCTTGTAGTTATGTACTATGGCAACAAGCCTCGAACCATGTGTGGCATAATTCCTCTCATGTTGTTTAAGATCTTTGGACTATGACATATACATTTTGAGTAAGCACTCCACCAAGTGCTTCTTTGCATACATTTGTACACACTACAAAATCTCTAGTTAGATCAACAATCATTAAAATATGTGCATTAATAAGTAACTTCTTCAATAATTGGAAACTCTTCACATTCTCTTGTCCATTCAAACTCAATTCCTTCTTTTTTAAACAAGTGGTGGAATGAACAATCCTTAAAAAACCTACTATAAATCTCTTGTAGTATCTAGCTAGTCCCATGAAATAATTTGTTCTTGAAACTTTCTTTGTTTTGGCCATCCCTTAATGGTTTCAATCCTATTTAGATTCACCTTTGTGCCTTCTAAAATCATGTACCCCAAAGAGTGATTTCTCTTGGTAAAGGAACACTTCCTTAGCTTGGCATAGACTTGATTCTCCTCTCGTACTTTTAGTACCAATCATAAATGATGTTCATGCTCTTCCACTGTCCTGAATAAAATGTTTGTCATCCAAAAATATACTAACAAACATATTGTTAAGGCCTTAATAAAAATCATTATTATTTTGTTAGTTATTGTTGTCCTCTGAGATGATTCTAGGTTAATTAATCATGCGAGAGCATCTAAAATGTTTTGTTTGTTCTAAAGTTTTTTTGGATGACCAATGTTATGAACAGTTTGAAACAAGTGCGTAAACTTTAGCACTTGCCAAATAGAATGAAAGGGTTGTTTATTTCTCTAAAATAGTTAATTGATTTTAATTGAGAGAATAACAGAGTCTTAAATAATTACAACTTACTAAATATTCAAACAAAATATTTAATTGATTATAAGAACAAATGCAGATAAACAATTCTTACCTGCTCAATAAGATGCATTTAATCTAATGCAGATGGGTGTGACAATTTATTGATATAGAAGATTTTATAAGAACATACAGTTTTATAAACTAATCTCTAATTATTATATATAACTTCACAGGGGATTTAAGATGGACTGATATTCAGTTTGATCTTACTCATATTTCTACATAGAGGCTTAAATACATGAAGAGAAACATAATGAAATGAACACAAGAAAAACTCATTGGTGGGGTTGTGTTATATTCCTTCCACAACTAGCCTACATAGTTAACAGGGGGGTTAGAGAGGGGGTGGAGCCCCCCCTTCGTTGCGCTGATTTTGTAGCGGGGGGATCATGGGGGGTGGCAACCCCCCTGTCCAAGGGGTTTCAGGAGGGTAGGTAGCCCCCGTCTACGGGGTATGGGGCAACGCCCCAGGGAAAAAACATTTTTGGACCCTATTTTAGGTTGGGCGGACCTACCTATGGTTTTGTGCATGGTTTTTGCACATGGTTTTGGACACGGTGGTTTTCGATCCATGGTTTTGGACGCAATGGTTTTCAGTCCATGGTATTGGATGCTTTAGCATGTATAAATATGTATTGTAACACTGAAAGGAACATAATAAAAAATCAAGTTAGTAGTCTCGATTTTGGGATCCAGGGGAAATCTCTATGTATATGTATTTTATGTCTTATGATCTTGCATTGTTTATTTTCTTTTCTTATAATTCATATGCAGGTAATTTTTGTACGGGGTTAAAACCTACACTCATGAAGAGACAAACTATTTGAGGCAAATCCATAATCCTTTCATTAATTTGAAGCAAATCTCCACCTCGATTACAATTCTGCTTTGAAATCTCATCCAAGGGTTCAACCCTTAATAACTTTCTCTGGAGACTAAGGAACATGAGATTTCTAAAACCCAGAAAAGGTTTCGCGAGATAAGCTTGTCAAACACCTAAATTAAATTAATTAGCCCTCATTTAAATTTCTCCTAAGTCTAACTTAGGAAAATTGGTTAATTAATGGGAATTAAATAAGGATGATCGACAATGCTCTAGAGACTAACATGGATAGAGACCAAGATGATCTTAGTCGTTGATGACGATCTAATCATGGTCATTGAAGCTCCAATGAGAGATTATAAGAGCAAGTCAATGGGATGGAGAGAGACGGAAGAGGGGAGTGAGTTCCTTAGCAGATCAAGCTATGCAGATGCAGAGATACAGCAAGGATGTGAGTTTGAGAAAGAGAAGGAGATCATCAGTGACAGAGGGGCCAGCTGAGAGAATTATGGAGGATTTTTCCAGTATTTTTCCAGTGCCAGAGAGGCAGAAAGAGGGAGGCAAAAACTATTCTGCAAAGAGTTTGAATAGCAAGTATGAGCAGCCAGAAACCCTAGTGTGTGTGTCGGGAAGGGATTTGTTTCAGTTCCTAGAGGCCAAGAGATCACCCAGAGGGAAAAACGAGTCATTTCCAGAGGCAGAGGGCGGTTGGACGGCTTAGTTGGAGTCAAATTGTAGGTTATATGAATTTCCCAGGCCAGTAGTGCAAGTTCCAAGCAAGTAATGTTGCTCGGGAGAGAAAACAAGAGGAAGTCCAAGTTATTTTGCAAAGAAGGAAATTTTCTCCATATTATTTTTCCAAATTATTTCTGGAGGATTTCCAATTGGGCATCCAGATTAGTGTACTTTGATATTTACTATTGCATAATAATAAAATAAACCCTCATCTATTGCACCGGTTTTCCCTTAAGGGTTTTTCCGGGGACATTAGTCCAAAAATATTGGTGTTTATTTTATTGTGTGTGTGCATTATTTTCTCAACTTCCAATTTATTTTCCGTGGCATATTTTATTTTTTGTAAAGATTACACTTGTGAGTTTATTGATATTTGTCATAATAACAAATAAATTGCAGAACAGTTAGGAGATAAATTTCCAATAATTGCAATCAAGTAATTTTCACATGGTATTAGAGCATTAAAGATCATATCAAAGGCTCAGAAGTGAGAGGATAAAATTGTGCAAATTCAGAGGGAGATCTAGGCAAATTTTTCCCTGATCTATGCAGGCCAACCAGTGGTGCGAAGTGTAGAGGCAATGGGATTCGATTTTCAACTGTAGACACAAGAAAAATTTGTATAGCCTTAGAAGCATAACCTACAGGCAATCGATTTGTTGGAAAGTAGTTTCAATGAGCAAACCAATTGATTCGTTGAGAAAATATGGGCGCGGATATTGTAGAAATTTCCATTGTAGATTAACCAGATTATGCAATATAACTAAAGCAAAATACTTAATCTACTTCTACAATCAAACTTGCAGAAGCTTAATCGATTTGAGCAAGATCAAACAGAACACATATAACAGAGAAGAAGAATCAGTACACATGAAACATAGAAGAATATTATGGGGAAAGCCTCAACCAAAAACCCCACTATCTGTATTATCATACAAGTGGAAATATCTCAGGATTACACACAGCTTTAGCTCTCACAGCTATCCAGCTCTCAGTACAATCCCTCACTACTGCTCATAGACAGAATAGACAACTCATATGCCTTCTCCTCTGTCCTCCAAGCTTCCTATTTCTTTGCGCAGTTTTCCCTGGGTGCTCCAGTTGTAACCTTATGTGACACTAATCTCACACACTACTCCAACACACTATAAAATTGTGCAAATCTCAAGGAATGAATTCTTTTTGCATGCAAGAGATTTTCTTATAGGAAAATTATTGCAACTAATAGTACATTGTCCCTGCCTTTAATCTCAACTGGGTCTTTGTCTGAACTGACATGCATGAGTTATTTATGAGATAATATTCAGTTATCTGGAGTACACTAGTTTAATGCATGCATGCATTAACTAATTGAACTCACAATTAGTTCTTGAAACTTTTTGGAACTAATTTAACTAGACCTAACTCAGTTAACTGATCTTACTAATTACAACTCAAATACAACTCATCCTTACCTCCTTAATTAAGGGTAACTTCCTTAATTTAAGGGATAAATGTTTTATGACTTCACAAAGACTTCTAGCTTGAATTTCTCCAACTAATTAACTCAAGATGAATTAATTAATTATTTTTCAAGCAATTGGTGAGACTAAATTTGAATTTTAATTCAAGGACAAATTAAAATTGGAATATTCTTGTTGCCACATTTCAACACTCCCTCTCAACAAGAGAGGGATTATCTGCCACCCCGATCCTATCTCTATGGAACTCGAATTTACACTTTGACAATGCCTTAGTCAAAATTTCAGCATCTTGCTCCTCGGTCGAAATATATTGCAACAACATGATCCTCCTCGCCACACAATCTCTGAGATGATGATACCGAATCTCAATGTGCTTGGACCTGTCATGAAATATTGGATTCTCAGAGAGTTTGATACAACTCTGATTATCACAATAGATCATAGCTGGATCCATCCTCTGATCAAATAAACCAACTAGAATTTTCCGCATCCAAATGGCCTCACATGCTACTTGAATTGCAACCATATATTCAGCCTCTGTTGAGCTAAGTGCAACCCACCTATGTTTCCTGTTGTACCAAGAAACTGCAGCTAACCCAAGCTTGAAAATTCCTCCTGATGTGCTCTTCCAATCTGATGGACTCCCTACCCAATCTGCATCTGTGAAGTCCTGTAGCTTCACTCCCTTTGTCTGTTTGTACCATAATCCATACTGGGATGTGCCTCTGAGGTATCTCAAAACATGCTTAGCTACCTTCCAAAACATCTTGGTAGGCTGAACCATAGCTTGACTCAGCTAGTTCACCTCATAGCACAAATTTTGTCATGTGTTCACTAAGTACATTAGTGAACCCATAAGCTGTCGGTACATAGTAGCCTTTACTACTCCTCCTAAAGTAGCATCCTCCTTCCTCCAGTTACCTTCTATAGGAGTCAGCATGGGCTTACACTTCTCCATGTGGAATCTCTTGAGTATCTCATTGGCATACTTGCCTTGAGACACAAACAACTCTCCATCCTTCTACCACACTTCCATGCCAAGGAAATAGTGCATGAGACCCATGTCTTTCATCTTGAATTCTCTTGCAAGGTCCTCCTTGCAAGACATGATCAATTGATCATCACCTGTCAATATGAGATCATCAACATAAAGAACAATGATCAACTGCTTACCTTTTACCATGATGTGGTACAGGTTCGCATCCGCTTCACTCTTTGTGAAGCCCAACCCGGTGAAGTAGTTGTCGATCCTAGTGTACCAAGCACAAGGTGCTTGCTACAGCCCGTACAAAGCTCTCTTGAGTCGGCACACCTGCGACTCATGACCAAAGGTCTCAAAATCTTCCACCTGCTCTATGTACACCTCTTCCTCAATCTTGCCATTGAGGAATGCAGTCTTCACATCCATCTGATGGATCTTCCAACCCATTTGTGCTGATAGTGCCAACATCGATCTAATAGATGAGTACCTTGCTATAGGAGAAAAAGTATCATCATAGTCTATCCCCTCAACCTGTGAGAAACTAGGGGCAACAAATATCGCCTTATGTTTCTCCACACTACCATAAGTAGCTTGCTTTACCTTGTAAAGCCAACGGGAACTCACAACTAACTTCTTCTCCAATCTTGGAATCACATCCCAAACACTGTTCCGAACTATGGATTCATACTTATCCACCATAGCATCAACCCAAATCGGCTATTGCACTTCTTCCTCAAAGGAAGATAGCTCAGTCTCAACACGTTCCCCAACAAGGGCCATGCATCTAGTGTACCTATCAAGTGACCTCCTCTATCTGCACTAAGAATATGCTTCTCCCACATTCTCTCTCGCATCCGCCAACAATCTGTCAGCTTCTCTTGTGCGCTTCTGTCCCTCTTTGGAAGACTCTGCTTGAGTGGATGTCTCCACCCCTGGAACCTCTGCATGCGACTGCTCCGCATCAGTCTGAGGCTTCTCCTCCTTAGGAACCAAAAGTTCCTCCACGGCATGTATTTGGAGCTCCCTCTCAAGGGAAACTCGCATGGCCTTCTGCTCATCAAACTTGAGATCTCTGCGAACCACTGTCCTCCAACTGGTAGGCAAGTACACCTGATAGTTGTGAGGTGTATCAGTGTACCTCACAAGTATTCCCAACTCAGTATTCCACAAATAGACCGATGTGTTACATGACTCAGCCCACAAATGAAGTAGTGGGCCTTGGTCATGCAGCATCACCCGAGCTTCCCGCACAATCGTTCTATTCTTCCTCTTGGCCACCCCATTCTTCTATGGGTTATGAAGTGACGCCAACTCCCGTTTAATTCCTTCTGCTGCACAGAAGTCCTTAAACTCTTGAGAGACATACTCTCCACCATTGTCGCTTCTCAAGGCCTTGATCTTCTTCCCTAACTCTTTCTCAACCAAAGCTTTGAACTCACAAAACTTTTATAAGGTTTGGTCCTTCTTCTGCATGAAATAAATCCAGCATTTACAAGAAAAATCATCAATGAAAATCACATAATATCTTTGTTTCACGGTGAATGTTGTCAAGAATGGTCCACACACATCAGTATGAACTCGCTCTAAGATTACTTTAGCTCAACTGTCTCGATCATGAAAGGCAGACTTGGTGTACTTTCCCAAGGTACAACCTTTGCATGCGTCCACTTGCTCAAGTTTACCTTTGGGAAGTCCGGTATAGATCTGCTACATTATCTTCAAGGCCCCATGATGCAAGTCGCCCAACCGCCTATGTCATAACTCACCAATGTCTTGGATTTGCACCAATTTTTCTTTGGAACTCAATGCAGCACGATCATCTACCTCTAGCTTATAGATATTCTTCACTCGAATCTCAATCCTCTTGATCTAACCCGTGGCTATGTGTCTCAGGAATGCCTTTCCTTTACTAAAGACAACATCATAGCCTTTGTCCTCCAACATCACGACTGATACCAAGTTCTTCTTTAGTCCAGGCACATACTTTACATCAATCGGGGTGAGAGGAGCTCCATGCTCCCTCTAAAAAGAAACCGTGCCTTCTCCTGAAACACAGTACTTTCCATCATCACCCATCTCTATGCACATATTGAGGTCTTTCTCCTCCAAGGTACTGAATAAACTTTTATCGTTGGTCATGTGGAATGAGGCTCCACTATCCAGATACCAAACACAACCCACCATCGATGAAACCATGCATGCGATGAGGGTAAAATCCAATTCGAATTGAGAGGCTAACGCTCACCTTTTGATCCTTTTAAGGATCCCTTCTTGGATTTCTTCAATGGGCAATTAGTTGCATAATGTCCCACCTCATGACAATTAAAGCATCTCACATTAGATTTGTCAATCTTCTTCCCTCCATGAGAAGAATTTGATTTGGAATGGGCAACCTTCCCTTTCCCTTTCCTTGCCTTACTTGTTAAGGCTAGATTTTCTTCATCATCATTCTTTGATGAAGAACCATCTCCTGATCTCCTCCTGCATGAGATATGACCACAGTAGTTCCCAATCCGGTAGTTTCTTTGTTCCATTCACAAAGTCCTGGTAACTATTCCAACTCTTTGGAAGACCGAGGAGAGCAAGGCTCACCATATCATCATCGGTTGTCGTTATTCACACACTACTAAGCTCACCTCTGCAGGTGGTGAGCTTGTTCAGGTAAGTGGAAATAGTGTCGCCCTTTTCCATCTAGATTTTCCAAAGCTTATCCTTGAGTGCCAGTTTCCTCTGCTCGCTATTGTTCTGATATAGGTCCTTCAATGTTTTCCACATTGAAAACAAAGTCTCCTTCCCATGGAGACTCGAGACAATATGGTCTTGAACTCCCTCCAGAAGAATCCTTTTTGCCTTCGCCACACACTTCTTCCATTTAGCCAATTCCT
The DNA here is from genome assembly GCA_000404065.3 of Pinus taeda. Classification (NCBI taxonomy): domain Eukaryota; kingdom Viridiplantae; phylum Streptophyta; class Pinopsida; order Pinales; family Pinaceae; genus Pinus; species Pinus taeda. The sequence goes on from APFE030196024.1 coordinate 25,517, forward strand.
GTGCATTAGCTGCAGCTAGCTTGGGGATTTCTTGATCAATGAAATCCTTCAGAACATTATCTTCTAATACCGCTTCCATGCAATCCTTCCATGCTATGTAATTCGAGTTGCCATCCAAAGAATACTTGAGTCTCAAGTCGTTGAACGCCATTGGTGAACTTTAAGGTGTGATAAGAATTTGATTATGTACCTGCAACCAAGAACTTCAAACTTCGAATTTCCCTTCTCAGTATATAGTTCACAACTTCGATCACCTTTGCTCCGATACCATGTAGAAATTCCCACTGTAGATTAACCTGATTATGCAATATAACTAAAGCAAAATACTTAATCTACTTCTATAATCAAACTTTCCGAAGCTTAATCAATTTGAGCAAGATCAAACAGAACACATATAACAAAGAAGAAGAATCAATACACATGAAACACAGAAGAATACTATGGGGAAAGCCTCCGCTAAAAACCCTGTTATCTGTATTATCATACAAGTGGAAATATTTCAGGATTACACACAACTTTAGCTCTCACAGCTATCTAGCTCTTAGTACAATCCCTCACTACTGCTCATAGACAGAATAGACAACTCATATGCCTTCTCCTATGTCCTCCAAGCCTCCTATTTCCTTGCACAGTTTTCCCTGGGTGCTCCAGTTGTAACCTTGTGTGACACTAATCTCACACACTGCTCCAACACACTGTAAAACTGTGCAAATCTCAAGGAATGAATTCCTTTTGCATACAAGAGATTTTCTTATAGGAAAATTCTTGCAATTGATAGTACGTTGTCCCTGTCTTTAATCTCAACTGGGTCTTTGTCTGAACTGACATGCATGAGTTATTTATGAGAGAATATTCAGTTATCTGGAGTACACTAGTTTCATGCATGCATGCATTAATTGAATGAACTCACAATTACTTCTTCAAATTGTTTGGAACTAATTTAACTAGACTTAACTCAGTTAACTGAGCTAACTAATTACAACTCATCCTTATCTCCTTAATTAAGTGATAATTTCCTTAATTTAAGGGATAACTATTGCATGACTTCACAAAGACTTCTAGCTTGAATTTCTCAAACTAATTAACTCAAGATGAGTTAATTAATTCTTTTTCAAGCCACTGGTGAGACAAAATTCGAATTTTAATTCTCAATTTTAATTCAAGGAAAAAATAAAATTGGAATATTCTTGTTGGCACATTTCAACAGATATTTTGCAGCGAGGGTTTTAGCTGCAAATCTATGCAGGGACAAGAAGAGAAAAGCACAAGGAAGAGGAATTTCCATAATTTTTCAAAGGGTTTCTAGATCCAATTTTTAGGAGATCCGATATTTCTAGTTGCGGGAGGTCGTAACAATTTTTCTAGCCATCTAATGCAAGCTTCAAGAGCAGTAGATAGTGTACCATATTCTAGAAAATAAATTCCAGGAATGTTGAGCGAGTTGCCCAACAGCATAAGGATTTATGGAGGTAAGCAGTCGCATATTTGTGCACTCCTAAGGGAGTGTGGGTAGTAGAAGAAAGGCCAAGGAGGGAAGAGAGATATTTTTAGTTTCAATCTCTAGTTATTTGAGTTTCGCAGAGATCCCTGCAGCAGGTCTCAGAGATTAGGATAAACTTGACGAAACCTGAAAATTTGGTGTCTGGAAGGCTAGAATGCAATTCCTTTTGGATGAGCATGGCCTAAAGGAGTTCGTAACAGCAACCATTGTTGTACCAACAAGACCCTATCCACTTTCACGAGCATAAGAAGGATATGGCCAAAGCGAAGAGAATGGTCCTAGACAGATTCTGAGATCATATAGTCTTGCATATTGCAGAGAAGGAAACAGCAAAGGACATGTGGAATGTCGTTGTGAAGCTATACCAAGATCAATGAGAGAATCGTAAAATGATTCTCAAGGAGAAGCAAAGGGCCACCAAGATGCAGAAAGGTGGAGTAACTCCCTAGTCACCAAAATTTAGAATGTCTGAGATGAGGTAGAAATTATAGGAGAGAAACCAAATCACAGTGAACATGTGTGAATTTCTCTAAATGTGTTTACCATATAGTGGGGAACGTTTGTCTAGGGAAACACTGGACGAGATAAATTACCTAATTGGGAACATCTTTGGAGTGACTTCACACTGGAGGAGATAAGGCTCGGTATTTTCCAGGGCACTACCAGTAATAGTAGCAAAGGGTTGAAGGTTAAGAAAGTGGAGGAGAATGTAGGCATTACCAGTAACATAAAGGCGAAGAAAGGTCCCACTCAAGGACAGAGCTCAAAGGGAGGAGAAATGAAGAAGAAGGATATGTTGAAGATCAAATGCTTCAAATGTGGTGAGCTTGGTCACTATAGCACCTAGTGTTCCAAGAAAAAGAAGGACAAGAAGGGGGAACAGCAGATCGTGGCTTCAGCAAAGATAGACGAGTTGACCTCCAGGTTGGAGAAGTTTGCATTAATGTCGGCTATACCTCTAAATGGAGGAGGAGTGTGAAGTTTAAAAGTTGCATGATAGGGCAAGATCCAAGGAGGACAACATTAGACAGGTGTTTCCTCTTGGATCATTACCTTGTCTATGGGAGCCCATATTATTCAGAAGCAGGAGGATCACAATGTCATCAGGCACAGTCATATCTTGAGGGACAATGCAGAGCTAGTTACAGTCAGATACTAGAGGGGCACAAAGATAGTTCGGTACAGTCAGATACTCAAAAGTCAAAGCAGAGCTAGTCGCAGTCAAAGACTCAAGAGAGAGTTGCATAAACCAGTTGGAGGGGCAGTACATCAGTTCTCAGTTGAAGTAGTTGCAACAAAGTGGGATCAGGTGCAGCACAAGCATTTATGGCAGCAGTGTGTGATGGCACAATGCAGTGCCAATAATAACGCAGATGCAGTGGTTAAGCTATAGGATTCGTTGATGAACGAGAGTATGTGTAGTGGCTTGGTGGACAGTGAAAGGTTGTTACATATGTCAGACACCAACAATATGGTTCGGCTACAGAGTAGAGATCTTGGAGTAGAGAGAGAACACTTTCATTGCGAAGAGGGAGTGTTAGATTTTGGTAACATTGGAAAATTGTTCTAGTCTTGGTTTGTGTCTAAGAGACTAAGGAACACGAGATCTTCAAAACCCAAAAAAAAATTGTGAGATAAGCTTGTGAAATGCCTTAATTAAATTAATTAGACAGCATTTAAGTTTTTCCTTAGTCTAACTTAGAAAAACTAGTAATTAATGTGAATGAATTAAGGATGATCGAGAATGCTCTAGAGATTCACATGGATCAACTCTCAGATAATCTTAGCCTTTGATGAGGATATAATCATGGTTATTGAAGCTCCAATGAGAGATTATAAGAGCAAGTTGATGGGATGGAGAGAGATACAAGAAGGGAGCGAGTTCCTTGGCAGATCGAGTTATCCAGTTACAAAGATACAGGAAGAAAGTAAGTTTCGGCCATACAAGGAGAGCATTAGTGATTGAGGGAGCAGTATAGAGAATTCTGAAGGAGTTTCCTAGCATTTTTCCAATGCCAGAGAGGCAGGCAGAGAGAGGTTGAATAGCCAATGCAAGCAGCGAGAAACCCCAATGTGTGTGTCGGGAAGGGAGTCGTTTCAATTGTTGGAGGTCGGGAGATCACCCAGAAGGCAAAGAAAATCATTTCTAGAGGCAGAGGGACGTTGGACGACTGAGTTGGAGTCGAATTGCAAGCAGTATGAATTTCCCAAGCCACTAGTGTGAATTCCATATAGGTCTTGTTGCCAAGGAGAGAGAACGAGCAGGCCAAAGGAAGGCTAGGTTATTTTGCAAAAGAAGAATTTTTATCCATATTATTTTTGCCAAATTATTTCCGAAGGATTTCCAGTTGGGCATCTTGATTATTGTACTCATATTTTTATTGCTGCATAATAATAAAATGAACCCTCATCTGTTGCAATGGTTTTCCCTTCAAGTTTTTTCGGGGACATTAATCCAAAAAAATTAGTGTCTATTCTATTGTGTGTGCGTTATATTCAAAGCTTCCAATTTATTTTCCACAACATATTTTATTTTTGGTGAAGATTGCAATTGGAGTTTATCGATATATGTCATAATAACAAATAAATTACAGAATAGTTAGGTGATAAATTTCCAGTTATTGTAATCAAGGAACTTCACATGGTATCAGAGCATTGAAGATCAGATTAGAGGCTCAGACACGAGAGGATAAAATTGTGCATCTTAAGAAGGAGAATTGGCCACATTTTCTCCAGGTATGTGCAAGCCAACCACCAGTGAGAATTGCAAAGGCAATGTGATTCGATTTCCAGTTGCAAGTGCAGGAAAAAATCGAATAGCCTAAAAAGTCGAATTTGCAAGCAATGGAATTTGTCGAAAGCAATTTTTGCGAGCAGATCAGTTGATTCATTGAGTAGATTTGGGCACAGTGATTTTGCAAAGAGGGTTTTAGCTCCAGATTTTTGTAGGGCCAAGAAGAGAAAAGCACACTAAAGAGGAATTTCAAGATTTTCTTAGAGGGTTTCGAGATCCAGTTTTTAGGAGATCTAAGATTTCCAGTTGCAGGAGGACGTAGCAGATTTTCCAATCAGCCTGTGCAAACTCTAGGAGTAGAAAATCGTGTACCAGATTCCAGAGAACAACTTCAGGGAAAGTTGAGTGAGTTGCCTAGTTGAGGTGTAACAAGCAATGTGAGAACCAGAGAAGGATTTTCGGAGGCAAGCAGTAGCAAATCTGCACATTCCTAAGCGAGTGTGAGTAGCAGAAGAAAGGCAAAGTAGGGAAGAGAAGGAGATTTTCAATTTCAATCTCCATTTATTTGAGTTTCACAGAGATGGCCATAGCAAGTCTCAGAGATCGAGATAGACTTGACAAAGCCTCAAAATTCCATGTTTGGAAAGCTAGGATGTAATTCCTTTTAGATGAGCATGGCCTAAAGGAGTTCATGACAACATCCATACTTGTACCAACAAAACTTGTCCACTTTCATAAGTATAAGGATATGGCCAAAGCAAACAGAATGGTCTTAGACAGAGTCCGAGATCACATAGCATCGCATATTCTAAAGAAGGCAACAGTAAAGGATATGTAGGATGTCATTATGAAGCTATAAGGATCCATCAGAGAATCATAAAATAATTCTCAACGAGAAGCTAAGGACCACTAAGATGCAGAAGGGTGAACGAGTAGCTCCCTACCTCACCAGAATTCACAATGTTTGAGATAAGCTAATAGTTGTAGGAGAGAAACCAAATAACAGTGAACTTTTGCGAATTTCTTAGAATGGGTTCACAAGTGAGTGGGCAAAATTTCTCCAGGGAATTAATGGACAAGACAAATTGCCTGATTGGAAACGTCTTTGGAGTGACTTCACACAAGAGGAGGTAAGGCTCAGTCTTGTCCTCAGCACTTCCAACAGCAGTAGCAAAGGGTTGAAGGTTGAGAAAGAGGAGGAAAATGTAGCCCTTTTCAGTAAGGGAAAGGCGAAGAAAGGTCCCACTCAGCGACAGAGCTCAAAGGGAGGTTTGAGGAAGAAGGATTTGTCGAAAATCAAATGCTTCAAATGTGGTGAATTTGGTCACTACAACACCCAATGTTCCAAGATAAAGAAGGACAAGAAGGGGGAGTGACAAACCGCATCTTCGGCAAGATAGACGAGTTAAAATCCAATTTGGAGGAATTTGCATTAATAGTGGCTATACCTATGAATGGAGGAGCGTGAGCCTTCAGAGTTGCAAGATTGGGCGGTGTCCAAGGAGGACAGCATCAGGCAGGTGTTTCTTCTTGGATCATTACCTCAGCTACGGGAGCCCACATTATTTAGTAGCAAGAGGATCAAAATGTTAGTAGGCGCAATCAAATCTTGAGGGACAATGCAAAGCTAGTTGTAGTCATGTATTAGAGGGGCACAAAGACAGTTCGGTGCAATCAGATGCTCAATACACAACGCAGAGCTAGTTGCAACCAAAGACTCAATAGAGAGTTGCAGAAGCCAGTTGCAAGGATAGTAGATAAATTCTCAATTGCAATAGTTGCAATAACATGAGATCAGGTGCAATGCAGTCAGTGTTAGCAACAATGCAAGATAGCACAGTGCAGTGTCAGTACAACGCAAATTTAAATTGGTTCAGCTAAAGGATTAGCAAATGAATCAAAGTATGCATAGAGGCTTGGTCGACAGTGACAAGTTGTTATGGATGTTAGACACCAGTAGCGTGGTCCAACTACAGACGAGTAGAGAGAAAAGAACTTCCTCACTAAGAGGGAGTGTTAGATTTTGGTAGCATCAAACAGGTGTTCTATCTCAATTTCCATCTAAGAGACTAAGGAACACGAGATCTCCAAAACGCAAAAAAAAAGGTTTCGCGAGGTAAGTTAGCAAATGCCTAAATTAATAATCATCATTTAAATTTTTCCTAACTTAGGAAAATTGGTTAGTTAATGGGAATGAATTAAGGGTGATCCAAAACGCTTTAAAAACTCACATGGATCAAGTCTAAGATGATCTTAGTCATTGATGAAGATCAAAGGTTTCGCGAGGTAAGTTAGCAAATGCCTAAATTAATAATCATCATTTAAATTTTTCCTAACTTAGGAAAATTGGTTAGTTAATGGGAATGAATTAAGGGTGATCCAAAACGCTTTAAAAACTCACATGGATCAAGTCTAAGATGATCTTAGTCATTGATGAAGATCAAAGGTTTCGCGAGGTAAGTTAGCAAATGCCTAAATTAATAATCATCATTTAAATTTTTCCTAACTTAGGAAAATTGGTTAGTTAATGGGAATGAATTAAGGGTGATCCAAAACGCTTTAAAAACTCACATGGATCAAGTCTAAGATGATCTTAGTCATTGATGAAGATCAAAGGTTTCGCGAGGTAAGTTAGCAAATGCCTAAATTAATAATCATCATTTAAATTTTTCCTAACTTAGGAAAATTGGTTAGTTAATGGGAATGAATTAAGGGTGATCCAAAACGCTTTAGAAACTCACATGGATCAAGTCTAAGATGATCTTAGTCATTGATGAAGATCTAGTCATGGTCATTGAAGTTCCAACAAGAGAATATAAGAGTGAGTGGATGGGATGGAAAGAGACACGAGAGGGGAGCAAGTTCCCTTGCATATCGAGTTATCTAGTTGCGGAGATACAACAAGGAAGTGAGTTCGAGCTAGAGAAGGAGAACATTAGTGATTGAGGAAGCAGCAGAGAGAATTCTAGAATTGCCTAGCAATTTTCCGATGTCAAAGAGGCAGGAAGAGGGAGGCCAAAATTATTTTGCAAAGAGGTCGAATAGCTAATGCAAACAACCAGAAACACTATTGCCTGTTCTGGGAAGGGAGTCGTTTCAATTGCGAAAGGTCGATAGATCACCCAGAAGGCAAAGTAAATCATTTCTAGAGGCAAAGGGAGGTTAGAAAGCTCATTTGGAATCAAATTGCAAGGAGTAAGAACTTCCTAGGCCAACTGTGTGAGTTCTAAGCAAGTTGTGTTGTCGGGGAGAGAGAACATGCAAGCCAAAGGGAGACCAAGTTATTTTGCAAAGAAAAATTTTATCCATATTATTTTTGCCAAGTTATTTCTAGAGGAATGTTAGTTGGGCATCTAGATTATTGTACTCAGATATTTACTGTTGCATAGTAATAAAATAGACCCTCATTTGTTGCACTAGTTTTTCCCTCGGAGTTTTTCTAGAAACATTACCAAAAATATTGGTATCTATTTTATATTAGTGTTAGACCAAAAATAATAATGCATAATAATAAAATAAATTTAAATAACAATAAATAAGTTATATATTGATGATGATGATGATGATGGTTAACTTCCACTGAGACCAAACTTTGGTCTATCGGACCTAAAGAAACAAATTATTTCGTTTGATTTAAGATTTTATTCCTTTGCTCAAAAAGCTTGGAGAGAAGTCTTCCGAGCTCACTGTAATTTTGACATCGTAAAAGGCTAGAAAGGTCAGTATTGGAACAGAGATTTTGAAACCGAGATCTAATGTGGTTGTACGCGAGGCACTCTAAGAAGAAATGATTTTCATCCTCAATGTCTGTATTCTCACAGAGATGGCAGAACCTTTCCATCCATGGTGTTTTAGGAACTGCCCAACAACCCGTTTCACTATGGAGCTCATGAGAGTTCATTCTAATCTTGGCTATATTAATTTTCT
>APFE030196024.1:42635-62585 GCA_000404065.3 Pinus taeda
AAGAATCAGCTCCTCAATGCTGCTCCAAATGGCTGCCCAAGAAGCTCCTCACTCCAGCTACAATGCTCCTCCAAGACTCTTCACTGCTGCTCCAAAACAAGCTCAAGAACTGCTCGCTAACTCTCAAAGAAGACTCTCACTCAAATGCATAAGATTGCTGTGAGAGAATGAGAGCACTTGGGTGAGTTAAATAGGTTTTGGGAGGGGGATATGGACCCCAAACATCTATTAGCAATATTACATAACTGGTTGAACTCCAAATCAACCCTAAAACTAATTTAAAATCCCCAAAAAAACAGTTAAACAGCGTGCCTTTGCGTCCGGGTTCCGTGCCCATGCTACCCGACCGTTTCATGTCGGACTCAATCCGTTTCGGCCGAGTCAACAATGACTCGGCCGAGTCATTCAATGACTCGGCCGAGTCATTGCTGACTCGGCCATCCGAACCGGGTTTCTCACCAAGTTGATGCCCAGGCTATTGAAACGGACCAACTCGGCCGAGTCAATGTTGACTCGGTCGTTTCTTAAAACACTGGTTCAACCACAACAGTTTATAAAGAAGGTTGACAAGCATGGGAAGTTCAAAAATAAGGAAATCTGAGTGGTGAAAGGGAGCAGTAATGGATTTGTTTCGATTATCAATGGGGTGCCTAGCTAGTGTAATGATGGTTTGCGAAACAGCGCTTCCATCTTTGTCTAAAAAAACGAGTTGAATTGGGAAAATATTAATTATCATGCTTCCTGCTCAGAATCTGATTATACATGGTGCAAAGTGTAATTTTATACGACAAATTAATATGGCACTATGTGAATATTTTAGCAACAACTATTGTTGGCGTATGGACCACAACTTTGAATCTCAGAATCATATCAAACAAACCCAACTCGTTCGAACTTTTTTTGTCTTTCATGTTGATCTGATACTAGATCTAAGATAATTATTAAGGTATTATAGACTCATGTGCATAGATATGCCTATGTTACTTTGTGCAATGGATCGATAAGATCGTGAAATACATAAACAATGAAGCAGTTAAATAAACATAATAGACAACACACATAAACACAGCAAGTTTAATATGGAGTTCACCCAAAACTCCTGGGCAACATCTCCTGGTCAAGCCTTCAGTGGTGGCCTCTCTATTATGTCTTCAGAAGCAGAGTTTTACAACAGTGAACTCAAATTGAGCCTCACACAACAGAAACAAAACAATAAGGCTTTACTTGGATCCCCCAAGTCTCTTTTGAGTACACAAACTCTCCTCATTAACTCTTTGTCTCAGCCCTGCCTACCTTGTCTTCTATCCTCTATGGCTTTAAAGCCAATCGGCGATGCATGTTCGTTTCACATTCTTGGGCTCTCTGTCACCGGCCTCTGTACGCTCGAATCCCTCTTCTAAGCGTTAGCGATCATGCAAAACACCTTTTGGGGAGGTGGCCACCTGTTCTGCAACGAATGAGTGCATCGGGCCTTTGAAATCCCTGAAATGGACATTCTCTATTTACACAAAGAAATGCGTTCAAACAAAGGAAAAGTCCGCCAAAACAGTGTTCATCGAACTTCAAACATCCATAATTCCACCTTATACTCCTATCGGATCCGCCTTTATGTTGACATCGCATCTCCACCGTTGATCTAAGAGATCCAAATCCAACGGATGTGGTTCGTTTCGAGCAGCCCTTTCATACAGTGGTTAATCGCCCGATGAGGGTGGTTTCCTCTCTCCTTAGCCTGGACACGTGGCAGCCATTGTATGGGCTCGGGCAAAGCCCAACCCAAACCACTTACCGCCTTTAGGTCCTCCCGAAATCTTGTCTATTTCGTGGATTTCCTTTTTATACTGAAAATGTGTTAAAACACTGAAAAATCCCGTAAAAATGGCTTTGGGTGGATTTGAAATGTTATTCATTTTCATTCCCAAACCCTTTCAAGTCCAGTTTTCATCGCATCAGCGTTTCCCTTGTATTTCGTTTAATAAACGAAATACATGAAAATACATTAAAAATGCCATTTGACGGATCTCAAATCTTATGAAATAGCGTTTATATTTTTATCGAGTCTGGTCTATCAAAGTCTTAGTCACAATCGGCCATGCTCCTTTGCATAGCTCCGATGCGATATTGCGATATTGCAATTGCATGTCGTTGATCCTCTCGGGCTGTGATTAAGTCCATATATATATATATATATATATATATATATTATATATATATATATATATATATATATATATTATATATATATCAGCGATAGCGCGATTGACTTTGGACCGTTGATCGCGCACATAGATCAACGGCTCTTGTTTGATCACGATGCCCATTATCGCGCTTCCCATATAACTAACTCTAATAGCCTCCAATAGTCTTTGCCAATTGCAATTTGCCGATCGGATCTGGACCGTTGATCGACCAGATCCGACGGCTCCTGTGCATCAGTGCTTTGACTGTCGATAACCCTGTTTTCCACTGTTTTCTTGGTGTTTTTGGGTCCAAATAGTGTTTTCTCATGCGATTGTTTTGATCTTAAGCAATTTTTGAAGACTTAGAGGGTATTTGGATCCATTTTGGATCACGCCTTCCGACTCAAAAAAGGCTTTTGGACCACCAAAAGATGGTTTTTAAGCATCAACCAAATGAGGATACAGCGCCCTCACTTGCCCAATTTCCATCCATCATGCACTGCTTGGTTTTGAACCTTTGAGTCCAATTCTAAGGTACTCAACATCCCCTCTGCGCGTAGTTCTCACCTTCTTGTCCAGAATTGTATCTTCCTGCAACTCATTGAGATATTCAGGGAACAGATCATCAATAGAAGACAACTGACTTTGCTCTTCGGGATCTTCAACCAATGAAAGTTCAAATAGTCTCAAGTTCTCTGCATTAACCACTGAATAGATGTGTATGTAAGCTAGAAAATAAAGGCGAAAAGCATTCTCACCAATTTTCTCAAGTACCTTGAAAGGCCCATACCTTATTGGCTTCAGCTTCTTTCCTTCACTTTGCATTCTGTCTTTGTTGATGTACAGCCAAACTTGATCACAACTTGGAAGCTATGCTCAATTCGATGCTTATCATGCCTTGCCTTATACTTGGCTTGGCTCTTTTCCAGTTGTTCCAGCACTGCCTAGTGATTTCTTGGATCTGTTCAATCAACTTGGTTGCTTTGTCAACATCATTGTGTCCATCAACTACTAAGTCTTTACTAAAGACAAAATCCAAGGGAGACATTGGTGTAAAACCAAAACAAGTCTCAAAAGGAGATCTTTGTGTAGAAGAATATTTAGCATGGTTGTAAGCATGTTGTACATAACACAAATGTTCATCCCAAAGCTTGGGATGCGTGCTGCAATAACCCCTGAGCAACTGGATCATTGTCATGTTGACCACTTCTGTTTGGTCATCTATTTGTGGATGAAAGGTTGTGCTCTTCTTCAATCTAGTGTCCATCCACTCCCACAAACTTGACCAAAACTTCCCAACAAATAGGGAATCTCGATCAGATACAATGGAAGTGGGTAACCCAAAATGCACCCAGACATGCTGAAAGAACAACTTCGTTGTTTATTCAACTATAATCTATTTGTTACAAGGTATTAAAATACACATTTTATTGAACCTGTCCACAATAACATATAAATAGTCATGACCTTTTCTATATTTTGGCAATCCCCCTACAAAGTCCATGGAAACACTTTCCAAAGGACAAGAAGGAACTGGAAGTGGAGTGTCAAAGCCTAGTTTTCTATTGTTGGGCTTTCTTTTAGCACACATGGTACACCCTTTAATATATCTAGAAACAGTTTCATGCATTCTTGGCCAATAGCAGAATCTTTGCAACTATTTTACTTACACCAAAATGACCTGATATTAGAGAAGTGTGTGCTTCTCGGATTATGTTAACTCTTTCAGTTTGTGGAATACATAACTTTCCCAAATGATATAAGAGTTGGTCCTCAACATGATAATCCAATTCTTCTACTTGTTTGCCATGACTTAAAGTTGCATATACATCTTTAAAATCTACATCTTGAGCATATTGTTCAATGTAGCTTTCATGCAATACTGAATTATGCTTAAGTATAGTAGATGCATTTATGATTCGTCTTGATAACATATCTGCAACTTTTCTGTGTATGTCTTTCTTATATCTAATGACTATTTGAAACTGTTGTAGAAAACCCATCCACCTATAGTGTCTTGATTGCTGCAATTTAGTTTGTGAGTGCAAATATTGAAGTGGTTGATGATCAGTATGTATAATTATTTCTTTGCCCAATAGGTAATGTTTCCACTTTTTCACACTCTGCACTAATGCATACAATTCTTTATCATATGCGAGATGATTAACTACTGCAGAATTAAATGTCTCAGAGTGATAGCATATGGGTTTACCATATTGCATCAACACGGCTCCCATGGCATAGTCACTGGTATCTGTTTCAATCTCAAATGGTCTTTGAAGATCTGGCAATGCTAGTATTGGTGTTTACTAATCTTTTTTTTCAAAATGTCGAAGGCTTCTTGTTGTTTGCCTCCCCACTGAAGCACCTTGTTCAATCCTACCAAAGCATGTAAGGGAGTTGCAATCAAGGAAAAGTTAGCAATAAACTTTCTCCAATATTGTGATGCTCCTAGGAAGCTTCTAACTTCTATAGCGGATTTGGGTTTAGGCCAATTCACAATGACTTCAACCTTAGAGGGATCTATCTTCAATTCACCACCCCTTACAATATGACCCAAATAATTCAAAGACGTTTTGCAAAATTCACATTTTGATAACTTAACATAGAGATTTTCTTTTTTCAAAACATCTAGAGTCTGCTTTACATACTTCAAATGTTCTTCCCATGTTTTACTGAAAACAAAAATGTCATCTAAATATACAATTACAAAATCATCAATAAAAGGCCTGAGTACATCATTCATAACTCTCATGAAAGTGGAAAGAGCATTAGCTAAGCCAAAAGGCATAACCAACCATTCATACAGCCCTTGCTTCGTTTTGAAAGCAGTCCTCCATGCATCTTGTTCTGCTACTTTGACCTGATGGTAGCCACTATATAAGTCCAACTTGGAAAAGTAAACAGCTTCTTTCAATTGATCCAATAGATCATCAATGCGAGGAAGGGGATAACGATTCTTGATCGTTATTTTATTTAGTACTCTGTAGTCAATGCACATCCTCCACGAACCATCTTTCTTTCCCACCAACACGATTGGAGATCTGCATCGTGTGTGCTTGGCCTTATGAACCCTTTCTCGAGCAACTCATGTACCTACTTCTTGATCTTTGCATTCTCTAAAGCGGATAACCTGTACATTCCGATATTAGGAAATGGAGCATCTTGCTGCAAATGAATATCATGTACAATTTCCCTTTCGGGTGGCAGAACTTAGGTTCTTGAAATAAGATATCATATTCTAAAACAATTTTTTCTAAATTAGTTTTTTGTTTAGCATCACAGCCCTCAAATACATTGGTTTTATCAAGGGTCTTTTCCTTTACAATCATTAGTAAAAATTGCTTGCATGAATTTACAATTATTTTCATCTGCCCTGAGTTTACGAGAGTGTAGTTATTTTTGAGTTGATGAGCTCTTACAATATATTCTATTCCATCTTTTGTGAGTTGATACTTATTTTCAGCTCTATAGAAAATGGTTTTTCTATCATACAAGTAAGGACTTCCTAAAATAATTCCACATATATCTAAGGGAACAATACCTAACTCACCTCATCTACAAAAGTTGACCCAAAGGCAAAGCTAAGTTTACATTGTCTAGTCACTTGTAGCTTTGCTTTATCACATACCCAACCTAATGGACATGGCTTCTTGTGAGGTGTGGTTAGTAGTCCCAACTTCTTTACAATTGCTTCAGAAACCAAGTTTACTTGTGAACCACTATCAAATAAAGTATCAATCTTTTGATGCCTGGAAATAACTCTAATATGAAAAAGCTCATGCCTTTTCCTCTCATTTTCTTCATTATCAATAGATTGTGGAGAATTACTAGTAGATGCTTCAAAAATTTTACCTTTTATACTTGCAGTTGTGACTGTTGTTTCATCACCTAAGTCTGACCCCAAATCTTTCTGAATAGCAGCAGCAGTCTTCTTCTTCTTGCCATCAAACTTCTTGGGTTTCAGCTCCGGATGCAAAGACCAGCAATGTTCATCATCATGTCCATCCTTCTTGCAGTGGGTTCATGAAGATTTGTCTTTCTGTACAGTGTTTGCCTTCCTCTCTTTCCATTTCTGCTTGCTCTTTTCCTTGTTCTTGTTTGCAGTGGGTTTTGATAATCCCCCAATCTCTGGGTTCACATTCTTGCCTCTAGCATCCAGATGTGTAGCCTGAACTGATACCTCATCTATGCTAGTAGGGTTAAACATGAGAATGGTGTGCCTCAAATAGCTATGTAGACCACCTATATACTTTAGCAAAGTTTTAGGTGAGTCTAGAGAAATGCCTAGAATTAAAGCTCTTTTTCTACATTCATGGGTATAACTTTGTACACTTTGCCCCTTTAATTGGCGAAGAGTTTGCGAACTCATCATGGCTTATTGCATATAAGCTATTGGATAGAATTGTTTTTTAATAGCAAAAACAAATTCACTCCCAGTAGAAAGAATTTTACCACACTTCTTCAAATCAACTTGGGTCCTGCCTTCCCCCCACACTAGGGCAATTCCTCCAAGGCAAAGGCTGGCCAACTGAATCTTTCTCCTTTCTGAATCGATGTTCTACACCCTACAATATACATCAATCTGTCTAATCCAGTTATCTAGCTTTTTTGCATTTAATTCTCCATCATATATTGGAAAATCAAATTTTACATTCAATTTAATCAAAGGGCTAGAAGGAGGTATTGATAGAGGAGGCTTTTCTCCTTTCCCTTTGCCTTCAGAATGGCCATCTAGAAGAGGTTCTTCTGTTCCTTTGTCTTGTTTGGAGGTTGAAGTATCTTCACCTCTACCTTTCTTAAATTCTCGATACATCTCTTCTACCATAGCTCTCATGGTCATGAAACTGTCCATGAACTAAGCGTCTGATTCCAAGGGAATTTCTTCTGCCATTTTCCTCTTAGGATAGACTCTTCCAATTTTTGGGTTAGTCTCAACCAGTTCTCCTTCTCCTAATTTGAGCTTTGACCTAGTTAGCATTCAACAATCCAGCACAAGCTTGTATAACCTTAGCAACCTAAAGCTCTGATACCACTTGATCTGATATTAGATCAAAGATAATTATTAAGGTATTACATACTCATGTTCATGGATATGCCTATGTTACTTTTTGCAATGGATTGATAAGATTGCGAAATACATAGACAATGAAGAAGTTAGAGAAACATAACAGAACCCACACATAAACACAACAAGTTTAATATGGAGTTCAACCAAAACTCCTGGGCTACATCTCCTAGTCCAGCCTTCAGTGTTGGCCTCTCTATTATGTCTTCAAAAGTATAGTTTTACAACAGTGAGCTCAAATTGAGCCTCACACAACAGAGACAAAACAATAAGGCTTTACTTGGATCCCCCAAGTCTCTTTTGAGTACACAGACTCTCCTCACTGACTCTCTGTCTCAGTTTATCGCAGTCTTAGTCACAATCGGCCCTGCTCCTTTGTATAGCTCTGATGCGATATTGCGATATCGCAATCACATGTCATTGATCCTCCCGGGCTGTGGTTAAGTCCATATATTTATATATATATTATATATATATATATAAATATATATATTATTACATTATATATATATATCATTAATGCGATAGCGCAATTGACTCTGGACCATTGATCTGCATGCATAGATCACTGGCTCTCGTTTGATCGTGCTTCCCATATAGCCGCCTCTGATAGCCTTTGTTGACAGCGATTTTCCGATCAGATATGGACCGTTGATCGGCCAGATCTGACAGCTCCTGTGCATCACTCGTTTGACTACCGATAAGCCTGTTTTCCACTGTTTTCTTGGTGTTTTTGGGTACCGATAGTTTTTTCTCATGCGATTGTTTTGATCTTTTAAGCGATTTCTGAAGACTTAGAGGGTATTTGGATCCATCTGGATCACATGCTCCCATAAATAACATCAATAATAAGTTCTCTCATATTTTGAATTCAGCCAAGGGAAACAACAATACTTGCAATATCAAAGTCTAGGAACCTCAGTGACTAAAGAGTTCAACCCCAGATGGTTTGCAGCCATTGTTCAATCATCTCCACTTGCCACACAACATAAATGACCCAAAAATAACACTTAAGACGCTCCATTTGAAGTCAACAGTCCTTTGGCGCTTTGATAATTTAAATTAGCCCCTTCATGACTAAGATACTCACTATCTAGGACATTTTTTCCACCTTCATTGGTTTCCTTTACCAATAATCGATGCATTTATCTCGTGCAGTGCGGGTTTCCAATATTTGTTGCTGCTCAAGTACCAAAGGGATATTTTTGAAGCAAATGGTATAGCCCCTCGCCATCCTTTTCCTCAATCTACAATGCTTTTCTAGCAATTTGCACCTACTGGAGCTTTATCCAATAGTTCTTTGTACTTGATTGCTTAAGTTTTGGAGTCAATACTTCGGGTACCACCTTGTATCTAGTAAGCTAGAGTCAACCAACCAGGTAATATGGGCTTGTTAACCACCGCTTCGTGGGTGATATCCCAAGGATAATTTCTTCTCCATGATGGACCTCAGTCAACAGCCCCTTGCAACCACCTGCTAACTCGTTGTGCCATTTCTCTGCCACCTGAGTCAGCCATGTGGTCCCTCACCCACCTGTATTGATCATATGTTTGAAGGTGGACCTCCCGAATCTAAAAGTATGTCTTGTAATTGGGTAATTGAGTATTGGATTTACTTATCGTTGATACTTCTGGGTATGGATTGATGTGGGGATTTGGTGGAAAGGGTGGGCTTAGTTTGTGCGCTTGTCCCCTTGATTTCTTTTGGATGTTACCCTTGGATCTTAGTCTTGTGGGATCTCATTTTTTGACCATTTGGTTATAGAGTGGTACTACTTGGGAAACCCCAACTTTAGGTGTGTGGTCGTGCTCCTTTATCCGCATTTATTACTCCCATTCCACTCATTATACCCCAATTCATCATTTCTCCCACCTTGGTGCACATAGGGCCAGCCTCCCTATTGTGAAAATTCCTAAACTGGAATTCTATCACTGCAACAACTAATTTATTTCACCTACTTATTATTCTCAATAAGTTATTTACGAAAATTCCTTCAGCAAATATTAAAATTAATTCCACTGCAGTTATCACACAATTACCCAAATAAAAAATACATGCACAAGAATCAATCACATTGACACAGTTATTTTTGGGCAATTGTCCCTAGAAAAATCCAATGTGGGAAAATCGGTGCAGCAGATGAGGGATTTATTAATCTTCAACAACAATTGCTTTTACAAGGAATGATTTTACAGAGAAACTGAAAGAAAACACCTGAGACTTTTCCTCTAAGACCATCTAACACTTTGGAGACCCTACTCCCACTTCTGTGTCACCCATGCATCACTCTGATTGACCCAGTCTGGCTCTGAGTGGCTATGCCTCCCTCTCCGTCAGCCTGCGTAGCCTCTGCATCTCTCCTCTGGATTACGTCTTTCTTTCTGTGTTGCCTTCCACCACCCCTGCGTCACCTCCTCATCAATCACTTCCTATTGTTGAAGCTCTCCTCTTCCTCCAACCTGCAACTCCCTCTAAAATCGATCTCCTCTTCCTTGAGAATCGAATTTCCTTGAGATATTGAGTATATGTCGGTGTATCTCCAAATGATCCTCAAGTCTTCTCTTATACTTTCTTATTAATGAATCAACGGCCAAGATTAAGTCCTTAATCAACGACTAAGATTAAAACAAACTTGATCCCCGTCTCTTAGAAGCTTCTTATCCTTATCATTATTAATACCCATTAATATTTTTATTTTCCTAAGTTTAGACTTAGGAACCCATTAAAGATATTAATTATTTTAATAACTCATCATTAGGATGGAATTTCTCAAATCGATTTCTGGGTCTTGGAGATCTCATGTGCCTTAGCCTCTCCTCCAAATTTCAAGGCTATAGCACATCCGATACTACCAAAAATCAACACCTATCCCCTTGCCCCCACCTTGGGTCAAGCCTAGAATGATGCCCCAAAGGTTGAAGCCGCTAAAAGAAAAAGAAAAAGAAAAAAAACATAATTGGCCACATTTAACAGGAAATTGTACCACAAAATGCAAAAGAAGATCGGGGCAAAAATAATTAGCACATGGGCAAAAGCCAATACAGAGCTCTACCCCATCCATGATCATCATCCTGGTTCCATAGGCCCTGGATGAGCCTCCTTTATCATTCAAGAACCCATATTTGGCCCAACCCCTAGAGGGCAATGAACCACCCTACCTAAAAGGGGGTGATCACTGCTATATCTTACACATGATGCTCTTGTCCTTTGAGTCTCGAGAAATTAATGAAAGAAAATTCAGAAAAGCCAAAAGGCATAGGAAGAAGGATGGAAAAATCAAAGTCGGGGCACCTCGTCTACCACGATTTCTCCCTCTGACACATTACATACCCAGGTGTGGGATTTCCCTTATCCAACTACCCCTATGCCCCAATATATGGCCCAGTGTTGCCCCTCTCATTCCCTATTCCATTCCACTTATTTATCATTCGCCAACCCCTACTAGAGGGATGTACCTTGGATATACTATCCACTTTAAGGGTCGAAACCACCTAATAAGGTACTTGGTTAACCCCCTTTGGAGCTTGGAGACACTAGCACATGCCAATGCCCACTACGGAAGGGTATGCCATTATGAAGTGCCCACTTTGTGTATCCATGATATGTAAACTCTTTTACCCGATTATTTTAATGACTGATAGTACTGGAAGCCTAGGGGACGCATTGGATCTTATGCAAGATTACAGGTGGTTTCCATTTGGGTTTGGTCTCCCTATATGGGATCCTAACCCCCAGAGGTCTAGATTGGCACATATAGGGTGTGCATAGAGATCCATTAGCCTCCACAGCAACAGAAAACACTCCACAGATCTTCATCGATGCTCAGAGACTACTAGCGATCCACTTTTGGGATGATGGTGATATGCTTGGAACATTATGCCCAGCAGACCCCCACAGTAGCGCCACACTCTTAGCAAGTGTCCCAAGACTTCTACAATATTATGGTAGCACTCATTCTACCACTCAGACCCTTGCAAAGGATCTACAAGCATCTTTGATTCATATGGAGACCCATGCAGCCATTTATGTGCCCTCGGACCCACCGGGAGCACCACAGGTATACTACTTGGTGAACAAGGGGCCACCACCTTGTCCATCATATTCCGAGGAATTTATTCCTCAGTATCGCACTTTAGGATATTATTAGGCCATTAGAGGTCCCCACGACATGTACATACTATTATTTGGCCCCTTGGGAGGTTTATTTTTACACGTGTGAGCTAGTTCGGTAGGCTTGTCACCAATAGGGTTTTATTTGCACATTATTTTACCATTAGGGGCTAATGTAGGCCCATAGGCTAATTCAAACTCCTTAGGATTCTATATATTGATGTTAGATACATTCATTTGGATCATCACTTGACTTGGGATCTCTCTAATCATAGAGAACTTCGCATATTTCCTTGGAGGATATTTTTTGGAGATGGATGAACTTTGACGTATGGATTTGGGCTATTTTTATTTCTTGGAGCTTTGTCTTGCAAACGAAATGTTGGTTGGATACATTCTATAATGTTGTAAGTCAATTTTAACATTTTTATTCTTGTTGTTGCATACTACTAAAACTAGGGCTAGTTGTTGCATAATTGAAATGTGGAATTAAGCATGTTTTAGCTAATTTAATGTATGGGCCAAAGTTATATGAACGAAATTTCCTAGAGATTATTTGTCTCAATAAGCTTGCATCAATTGCTTTGAATTATAAATGCTTGAAGGTCACTTTTCTTTTCTTTCTCTCAACATTGGATGATGCTAACTTTCAGGGACTCCTTGATCAAGAAACCAAGGTCTTACTCATCATCAACCCTTACTCCATATCCCCAAGTGAATTAGGCACTGATCCCTCATAAAGGGTGATTATTCTAACCCTATTTTTACCCTTTTCACCCTTTTCCCTAGGTCTAGCCCCATTTGGTCACCTAGGGCATCAATTTCGCGAGAATTGACCCAAGGAAAATTTTCGATCTCCTACAGGCTACTGCGTTGGTGGGACCCCTCCCTCTCCCCCATATTTGAGGCAATTCTAACCGTGGAATCTCCAAGAATCCCAAGCCCTAGCTCTAGGATCAACAAGACCAATTCAACCTTTTGAAGTAAACATTCTTGTTTGATCGTTTCCTTTCACCTTGTCCAAGATAGGAACATATTTGGTTGCTACATTCCATCCCCAAACCTAGATTGGGTACACTTGGCCCTGTGTGGTCCCACTTCTCAATAAAATATTATTAGTCTAGGACCATTTGGGAATCCAAGTTTCCCAAGGATTATAGGGATTGAGAACCTCGTCTATAAGCTTTTTCCTTCTCCCTCAACCCTCCAATCCTCACCCCTTACCCCTATAGGACCAAGTCCCTTGCTTAAAGAGCAAGCAAGTTCCATTCTTCACTCCATCCTTGGGAAAGGGTTTCTAGGATCACCTCTCGGATCTATGCCTCATTCTCTCTATTTTGGTCCCTTTACCCTTTGCTAATCACTAAGAACTGCTACTTTAAATCAACAAAATGGAAAAACTAAATTCACATCTTCTTGGGTGACACAGGATTGCCAACTACCTAGAGGTGCTCCACACTACAAACTCTTCATTGTTTCCTTGATCATTGTCTCAATGACTTGTTGCAAGACATTCTCCATATATTCTTGCATTATCACAAGCACTTGGTTCACTGATACTACATCTCCCCTATTTGCTCCAATTTCTAGGTTGTCATCCTTGTTAATGGGCTTTTCTTCTTTAGGTTTACTTTGCACATACACCAACTAAATGTCTTTTACCTTCTTGCATCCTAACAATAACACTTCGTCATAGTGCCCTCCATTCATCATCTTGAACAAATTTTTCAAATTGATCACAAAGTCTTCATTAATTACCTAATGTTGAACCAAATTAAGGTAATCTTCTACCACAATCTCCTTCAAACTTCACTATCATCTCTTCCACTTGTTGAACTATTACATAGTCACAATTTCTTGGCTACTATTCTCCAAACTGACGATACTTTCAATGCTCATTGCCTCTTGAATGATAAGCTCAACTTTCCTTGTTTAATGACCCTCTAGTCTTCATAATTAACTTTGACCGCATTCACATTCTCTTCTCCTGCACACAAATCAAAACAAAAGGCAATAAGGGAATTAAAACTTTCCTCATGCAACTTCTCTAATGGGCCCACTTCCTTCACTTCACTTCACTAAAGATCTTCCAACACATTCGCTGCTATAATATCTTCCTCAACATCCTCTAGCAAGCCCTTAATCATATATGCCTCCTTAATTTCTTCAAGCATGGATTCAATCACATTATCCACTTTCATCTCTTTTGACATGTAAATCACAACTTCTTCCTAATCATACTTCTCATTCTCCACATCATCTTAGGGATCTTCTTTCTTGATCCTACTTCCAACTCATTACTCCCACCATCAAGTCTTTCACAAAGTTGGTCTTCACCTTCAGTGCCTCTATGTTTCTCATTATATTGTTTTCATATTAACTTTCTTTCTACCTTTAAGGGTAAATTATAAGCCTTGCTAACGGAATGTATCTCCATCATGCTAACTTCTTTCTGAATTGACAAATTGATTCCCTTCATAAATGTTTGCAGCCTTCTTTTTATCCTCCTTTACAAAACCAACTCTAATGGTTGGCTTACAAAATTCAGTAACATACTCTTCTATACATTTCTCCTTTTGTTCTAATCTTTCCATGCATATTTAAAAAAGCAAATTAAGTCATATATTGACCTTGCAATTTAGTAGCCATCTTGTCCCACGTCTTTATCTTGTCCTTTTTGCTTCTTCGTATATTGTGTTGTATATCTTCCCATAATCTTGATACAACTCTCAATCGTGTGCATGTAAACTTCACTTCTATTGGAGTCCTCAGCTAGACTGTTTTTAATTATTGTTGAATATCCACAATCCATCCAATTAACTCAGTTAGATATAAACTCCAAAAATACATAGGAGTATTTATCTACCATTTTCCTCCCAAACTTATCTTGGTTGCCATCTTCTCATTCTTCTTCAAAAAACATTATCTTCACTCTTAATATTCACATGTCCAAACATTCCTTTCTTTTAGGTTTTCTATAGTGTTTCCAACTACATCATTCTCATCATAATGAGTTCTTCCTCTTACCTCTTAAACCTCAGATTTCCTTTTCATGTCATATTCTTCGTACTATCTTGCAATCTTCTTTACAAATGTGGACAACATCTATTGAATCACCATGCCAGAATTATATCTCCCCCGGACAACTCCACCCAACACTTCTTTTGCTAATGCTACTTTTTCTTTGAAAAATCTCCTTGCTAGCGCACTCATCACCACAAATTCTTCTCACTCTAATACCACAAGATAAAACAATAGGCTTCCTATCTCACAATGCATAGCAAGACAATTGGAAACATATAGAAAAAAACATGGCATCCACCATAATTATCTGTTGAGTATTGGTTGTCATTGATGTCCACCTCAGCAACATCCAGAAGATGCCCCGATTTCCCTGCTCTTGTTATGGCATATGATCATGTGTTTGCAAGCAAGACCATCACAGGATGATAGTACTTGTCATGTTGTTTCTAATGGTAGGTGGCATGCCATATAACTCCTCACGGTTGAGGAGATATTCCTTCTCAAAGTTGAAGCCCCAAATGTGTGGTTATGGTCCCCAATGAATGATAAAAGGCAGCCTTATTATTGGTCAAATATTTGATTAATATTTAAGAAATCTTGGATAAATTATGTTGACCAAGTCAACCCTCAATTGAAAATATTCAATTTGAAATCAGCTTCATAAGAGGAAAAGAAGGTCAGCGTACAAAAATTTGAATTTATTGAGTTATATTCTTATGTGAAATAAGATCAGCTCCATGGGTTTAAGTGCAAGTCGGCTCCCCTTCTTGACCTCCTCCTTCAAATATAAATAAAGGATTTGGCTCCTCTCCAAAGGCATCAAGTTATCACGCACTATCTCAAGTAAATCATTCTAAAATTGTTCAAAGGCCAGGGTAGTCACGATGATCAGCTGTAGAAGGTTGAGGTTTTCAGTAGGTTTCATTGCTTTAATTGTCTGTGGGATTTCGTTGGACAGTAATCTGGTTCTAAGGCAGTTTTGTTGGATGGTGATTTGGTTCTAAGGCAACCTTCGACCTCCTCCTGAGGCCTAATCAGAGATGTCTTCTTCGCTATTTTCGTTACCTCCTAAGGGACAAATTTGGCCTGTCTGAGATAGTTTACTAAGGTCCAATTTGGCCATTTCTGAGATAGTTTTGAGGCCCTTATTTGATCTTCCTGTGGCATAATTTCGGCCCGCTGAGGCATGATTAGGACCCCTTTTTGAAGGCTAAATCAAGCTTTGTTGAAGTCTAAGGCATTTCTCGCTGGACAGAGAACTTTTTAGGCATTTTCAAAGCTTGTCCTGAAGATAATTTTGGACTGTTAAAGCTCATCTGAGGACTGGTTGAATCCTCAGAAAAGGCTGCATTACTTCCACTGAGCCACAGTGATTGTGGATTGTTTCAGGGCAAGTTAATTGTGCAGAAGTACAATTGTTTAAGAGGGAGTTTAAGGATCATTTGAGGGCAGAGGTTTGACTTGTTGATGTCTGTTAAGGTCAACTAAAGGACTAGTTTAAAACACAGTACAATCTGAAGCAGAAGTAAGGTTTGTCTTTGGCTTGTATTGAGACTTGTTGAGCAGCTATTGAAGGACAGATTATGGGCATCTCAAAGGGCATAAATCGTGGCTAAATCTGAAGCAAATCAGTGGCAGACAGTAGACTTAATTTAAGGAGCAGTGTTCAGACAAAATTGCTGACCTGCCTTGAAGTCAAGGACATCATTGCAGCATCCGAGGTATGATATTATGTTATGTGCTAGAACATTGTGTTAAGATTAATTGTTTATAAATTCTGATCTACAACAACATTTAAAAAGGGCAATCCTGAACGTTGTTTGATTTGAGCAGTTTGTTGACCAAAACACCATTGTATATCTTGTGATATGAGCAGATATCAGCAGAAATAGCAGTGAAGTTTCATTTATATATCATTGTAAGTGGGTCACTGCCCTTGGTAAGAAAGCCCACATTTATTTTTCTTTATGGTGGCAGGGTGGTGCATGGCAGAGAGTGAAGTCTCCCTTAGGTTAGAGCCTGAAAACACTTCAAGGTGGCAAGGCTGTGCTAGGGCAGCAGATTGATGCTAGCACGGTGTTGGAGCATCCTTCCAGTTAGAGTTGGTAAAACCAGTGTGTTGGAGCATCCTTTCAGGGAGTTGGAGCTTCCTGATAAAACAGAATGTTTTTCTAATTAAGTACTAGGAAGTTGGAGCTTCCCTTCAGTTGGAGTTGATAAATTATGGTACACATCATTTTATTAGAAAGTGTTTGGTGTTTTTATTCCTAGAAGGGTTTCCACCTAAAAATTTTGTATGTATTGTTCATGTGACGTTGATTTATGTTTCGATCTGATGCTAATAATATTTAATGCTCTGTAAATTCAAAATTAATTAGCTGAAGTGAAATATTGATTCACCCCGCTCTAAGTGTTCCTAACATTATCAAAGTTTAGAAGCAACTTAACAAGATCTTATTCCATTAACAACAACTCGTAATCTCAACAAGAGGTAAACACTACTAACCACAATAACACATTTCAATTAATACTCTAGGATTGATATCAATACCATCACAAGCTTGAAGCCCTTGTATGCAACTACAATTTCTTACAACAAAATAACTCAGTTTGTAAACAAGAACACATAATCAACCTCGAATTTAACTCTGCTCTCAACCTCTTCCCAAATCCTAAGTTACACTCATGTATGTGTGTGTGTATGTATATGTGTACACACATACACACACAACGTTCCACCAAGTTTTTGAGACGGGGAGGAACAAGAACAGGGAGAGACATAGGGAGTCATGTAAGAGCACCCCAAAATTTTAGGGAAATTCAAATTTAATAATGAAATACATTGATTCACGCATCATAAATGATTCAATAGAATTGAAATAGTTAAATATTGTATACATTGAATTAAATTCATCGTTCATTATTCTAGAATCCAATTAGTACCAAGCAAAATGGATACTAAATATTGAAGACTAAATTAGTAAATTGAAACTACTCAAACTCAAAAATAGTAAAAGTGACAAATCAAAGGCTTGGTCTAAGGTCATGAGTGTCTAAAATCAAGATTCAAAAGTTAAAACTAAAAATGAACAACGGACAATGAAACAATGTTATCAAAACCGAACCAATTATTGAACCAATCGACCCCAAAATTGGGAACTAGAAAGAAAAACAAACCAAAAAAGCAATTGACCAAAACATACATAAATATTCAAATTTTGAAAGGAAAAATCATAAATGTTCATGTGCATCAAAATAAATCCAAACCATTATACACAAATATGCAATGTTTCCTATGTATATAGCAAGGGTGCATATAACCAAAATAGCAATAAATGAAATCCACATTTGAACCATAAATACATCAACAAAAAAGCTTTGGATTACCTCTATGGTCCAAAAAAATCATGCTACAATAAATACCTACATATCATCAAAATCATTGCATATGTTGGGATCCTCATCATCTAGATCACCATATAAGCATTAAAATAAGATAGAAAAAGCTTAACATCTCAATTTGAAATATTGTTTGAGTGGTATCTACAATTTTACTAGATTCATGACAGAGGAGTTAAATAATCAATGCCACCAACATCGAGGTACATACTACATAGAGGGCTTGGTTCTCTTCATTAATTGCTAGTTCCAAACCCTCATACATGATAGAATCCAATGGAAATGTTGCAAGCCCCCTAATCCTGAAAGCTTGAAAATTGTTAACTCTGTCATGTTTGTTGAAGAATCTAGGGCAAAGTAGTTTTGTGATGATTCTTCGTTACTTGATAACAATTTGTGGAGTGTTTTTACTTTTCCTGTTAGCTTATGCTTCTTCTTCTTCTTATTAGTGTATATGTGTGTACTTCATCAAACTGGAACCAAAACAAAATAACAAGAACACAAAGTTTGGCTCTCTACCAGGGACCAAGCCTCTCTCCACTTTTGAGAGAAAAACACTTTGTAAGTTTTCTCTTATTGTAGCTTCTTATTTGAACCACTGCCAAACCCTAGACACTTGACTAGGATATCCTCCAAGCATAAGTCAAACCCTTCCTCTTTCTGCTCTGCAACTTCCGGCATATGGATCTCTATCTTCCGGCACTTTTGCTCCTTCCGGCACTTCATTCTTCCTTTTGTAGTAAGTAGATCTTCTAGGAGAGATACTTCTACTTAGTGATATCCTTCACCAAAGGATATTTACTCCTTTAGATCATCTGAGTTCCCTTTTCATGCATGGTAGTAGGTTGAATGTGACAACACCGCAGCCCTAGTCTTCGCACATGGGAGGGTCCTAAAGGTAGGCATATGGCTCCTTCTAACTTCGCTTGAGGTCCTTCTCTCTTCGCTTAGATGGGAGGTCTTGTAAGCCTATTTAGAAGCCCAAACAATCATAAACTTGAGACTCTTATATTTTTGTTGAGGTGATCGCAAAGGTGACTTTGTTTCTTGCACATGTGATTATGTTTCTCCTTAAGCACTGTCCCTTTGACTTCGGCTTTTACTTCTGCTCCTTCGCTGCACTAGAGGCTCCTCAAACCTTTCTTTTCTCCACCCTCACTTGGCTATCCTTCCTCACTATATTCATAGCTTCATGATGTATTGTATGAGGAGTGGGCAGCCTCTGTAAATAGAGGTTTGTCCCTCCTCTTTAGGCTGACTTGACTGTCTTTTAGGCCAACTTACAGTTTGCACTATAATTAAATTTTTATCAATGTTCCACCAAGACTCCGGTGCAGGGAGACGCACAGGGGGGGCGTGTGGGAGTACCCTCAAATTTTAGGGAAATTTCGGGGGTGCGGGGAGTTGTCGAGGTATATATATATCTGTACCATGTTTCCTGCAACATATATATATATGTTGCAGGAAACGTGGTACAGAGGTGCGTTTCCATACGGAAACTGGTACGAAACGCGGAAACGCGATTGGTACGGCCGTGAAACGCGTTTCCGGCCGTACCACCACGTTTCCTGAAATGAAAACGTGGCCAGTACGGCTGGAAACGCGTTTCACATCCGTACGACCCACGTTTCCTCATTAGCTTGTGTTTTTTTTAATTTGTTTTTTTTTAATTTATTGATAGGGTATGTTAGTGACTTCTAGTTGCTTCTAGATGCGTGTTTAAAGTTATAAAAGTGAATTTTTTCCCTAGCGTTGATATGCAGTTCATCAGGAAGTTTGAGGCATATGCAGTTCATGGTAATGTTAAATTCTTAAAGTAAAAGTGATATTCTCCTTTATTTTTCATTTTCATCCTTTTACTTAAATTTTTAACATTACCATGAAATGACTCAGGATGTTTGAGAGTGGTTTCGCCCTCATTGGATTTCATATGGAGAAAGTAGAATTTTAGATCTCACTCAAAATCCAGCAGACTTATCTGTTTTTCAGGATTTCAGAATTGGGGGGATTGCAATGTTTCCATTGGATTTTATCATGTACTAGGGTATGAAACTTGTATTTAATCAAGAGAACCAAGCCCTCTATGCAGTGAAAACTCCCAATAATCAAGATCATGTAGGGTACTAGGGTATGAAACTTGTATTTAATCAAGAGCACTAAGGTCGTTC
>APFE030196024.1:63122-97636 GCA_000404065.3 Pinus taeda
ATTCAAGTTCATATTCATTGTTCACTGTTCAATAATGAAAGCATAAAAATATAAAATAGACAATTGAAATTTGAATCATTGATCCATCCTCATCATTCATTTTGATACATACATCATTCATATGACATACTCAAGTGACAAGTCTCATTATTGAATTAATTATACCATGAGATTCGAAAAAACAAAAATAAAAATCAATAATAAAATATTCAAATACATTGATCGATATCATTCATCATTCAATGGTTCATCATTCTACAATCTACACTGATTTAAAAACTAAATTCATCATTCATCATTCTAGAATCTAAATTGAAAGCAAAACATACTAGTATATGCTATATTTTCAAAGTTTGAACACTAAATTTATATAACTCAAAGTTTCAAAGTTCAAACTCAAAAATCAAGTCAAGAGTGAAGAGTCAAGTCAAGAGTGAAGAGTCAAGTCATCAATATCTAGTGTCGCAACTCAAAAATGAAAAATGGATAGTGAGCACTGAAAATAAAATGATAAATCAGCATCAAGGACTCAATCTCAATGATTGGTCCTCTACTTTGGGTTGAAATGAAATGAGCTTTTAACTTTAAGTTTTGCCTTTCATGACTTTTAGGTTTAGGCTTTTAAGTTTTAGTTCTTTAGTTTTAATTTTAATTTTTTTTAGACTTTTAAGTTTTAGTTATTTAGTTTTAATTTTAGTTAAAAAAAAATAATAATAATAATTAATGGTTTTGATTTTTTAATTTTTGATTTTTAATTTTTAATTTTTAAGTCTATTAGACAAATTTAAAGGGGGACGCCCAGGGGCACCCTTTTTGGGGAGTCTAGACTCCCACATTGAAGGGGGATGCCCAAAAGCACCCTTTTTGGGGAGTCTTGGGGAGTCTAGACTCCCACACCAAGGAAACGCACCCCCTTGCGTCTCCCCAAGACTCCCCAAAAAGGGTGTGTGGGGAAACGCACCCCCAAGAGACTCCCCGTCCCGGGAGCGTGGGGTGCGCGCACCCGACCCTGGGGGACGCGTCCCCGTGGAACACTGATTTTTATCCATCGTTTTGTTGCTAGGAGACTTCCTTGATGCTAGGAAAGGATCTCACTTATCTTGGAGGTGTTCCCATGACCTTGTACATTGACATACTTGATGTAACATGCCCTCAAAGGGTCTTATCATAATTACATTCTGACTTTGACTTTCTAGAAGCACTTTAAAATGTGCTTGACCTTGCTTTTATGTGATATGAGACCAACAAAAGCCTATCAAATATGGTATTCAAACTTGTTGTTATAATATTTTATAGCACATTGTGCACACTACATCAACTAACACAAGGACACAAGACACAAAATACACAAAAATACAAGTATCCAACACGTGACACAACGACCCCCTAGAACATGACATGGAGGACACATTCTATATTATATATTAAAAAATATAAAAATTAGTGAATTACACATAAAATATGAAATATATAAAACATTTACATGATGATGATACAAATTCAATGACACAGCTAATGCATTTAACCAAAATAACATTAAGGGCAAATGCAATCCATCTATGAACCAAAAATAGATCAACAAAGAGGCCCTAAATGGCCTATATAGTCCCAAAAAAATCATGCTACAAGAAATAACTAGTACTATATATCATCAAAATCATTGCCTATATTAGGATCCTCATCATCAATATCACCCTCTAAGCATTAAAATAAGATATAGATATATAAAAAATAAATAAATAAAAATTATTGACATGTAAATCGAGATTTTGTTTGATTGAGGGGTGCATTTTTATTAGGGTCATGATAGAGGCATTCAACAACCAATGCCACCAACATCAAGGTACATAGACGGCTTGGTCCTCTTAATTGAATTCTAGTTCCATACCCTCATACATGACAAACTCTAGTGGAAATTTTGTAATCCTCCCAATCTTGAAATCCTGAAAATTGTTGTTTGCGAGATTTTGAGTGGGATCTAAAATTCTACTTTCTCCATATGAAATCCAATGAGGACGAAACCACTCTCAAACATCCTAAATTAATGGTAATGTTAAAATTTAAGTAAAGGGATAAAAATGAAAGATAAAGGAGAATGTCACTTTTACTTTAAGAATTTCACATTACCATTAATAGCATTAGTACGGCCTGGACAAATCCACTTCCAAACACTTGGAATCACTTCTAGCATTGTTTAATTTCCCTTAGTTGCATTTCAAAACTATCGAGATCTCCAAAATTGTGACTGTATCACATGAGAATAAGGCAATAAATCAATTTTAGGATGTTTTTTTTCACAGGACACATGTCCAAATTTCGGGACACCAATAAGGTTGTTGTCCAACACCAGTCAAACTCATGTCAAACATGTGTCACCCATGTGTTGTGTCTGACACGAAGGATTCGAGACATTGGGGGGGAGGGGGGGAACGTGTCAGTTGACTTAGTGTGCACATAATATTTGTCATGATCTAAATATAAATTCAATGGGTGAATATCATTCTTAGAAAACCAATGTCACATGTGCACCAGATTTAATAATAGATGTCCCAAGTGTCCCAAAATCCAGCGAGGAATGCCTCCTAGACTTCATTTTTTTCATCAAAAATATCGCAAGAGACATGGGTTGTCCCCAACATCTGTAGGGATATTGCCTTCAAAAGAAGGGTTCCCAACTATAGTTGCTAGGGATGATGAAACACAAGGAACACATATCGTACAAATTGGGATGGGTTTCTAAGAAACATTATCATGTTCTTTTGTCAAGCAGCAATAGCTCGAATAGTGGGGAGGTAGGTCTCACACTCTCCCCACCCAAGTTCAAATATGAGATGAGACTTGGTCGGTTGTGATAAGGCTAGAAGTGTAGACATCGCCTGGGATAGAGATACCCACAAGTGTGCCTTAGAACATCTCAACCCTTGCTAAATAATAAGTTTCATGCTAGGCATGGGTTTTTGTGTTGTTGGCACTTATCATAGGGTTTGTAGTGGCAACCAACCAAATTTGAACCTCAATCTCACCCAGATAATTTCAACCGGTTATGAATTTCCCTAGATCTATAAAAGTCATGTTCTTTGGAAAGGATGATATCTATGTGAAAGGAATTCTATTTGCATTTAAATATAAAATAAAAAAATATTACAGTGTGCTTTTGAGAGGATGACGTATAAAGTTAAAGGAATTTTATTCGCATAAAAAAATAAAAAATGCATTTAGTACATGTTCATGTGTGGGGGTGTTATACATATCCATCATAGAATAGAGTCTTTTAGAACTTTTTTGCATTTTCTTACCACTGCATGTTGATCCAAGTGTTGCAACGTAGCTTTCTTCTTGTCCCATTCCTCGGTTCCATCATGATCATCTTTTGTTTCATCTTTGTATTGTTATTGTGCAATTGGCAAGCTTTCATGATTGCCTCAATACTTCCCATTGCTTGTCCATGGGAGTCTTCTCAATATCTTCAGTTGCCTTAACATTCCTCTAGAAAAAATCACACCTAAAGGAGTGGATGTCCCTATATTCATGCCCCTTCTAATCACCATTGTCACAAATTTCAATAATAATATTCTTAGGGCCATATTTTTCCCACTAAACTTGGAACGAAATCTAATGCATTTGTTCTTTCACTATTTTGGTGGGGATAATATGTCGTTTTTTCTTCTTTTGTCATAAAAGAAACCTGGGAAGTGTGTTATAGTTTATTAGTTTGTTACACTTTTGGGTAAAATATCAAATATCTCCATTTTTGGGAGAGGCTTTTGTATTTTGCCTCTGCTTTCACACATTAGGATTATCTAGCACTTTTAGGCTTAATCTAGATAGGTCTTTTTTTTAAAGATTATATGTTTTGGGAAAAATTGAACGGTTTCTAGAAAAGCTTGACAATTTCTGGTCATTTGAAAAACCACCTAGAAAGAGCATGATTTATTTCAAAAAGCAATCAAAAATCGTTGAGTTGCTTTTAGTTTTCTAAGAAGTTCCTAGGGATCGTTTCTTAGTCCAAAAGTGTTTTAAACAAAACAAAAAAGCATTCCAAACCACTACAAATGGTTTTCGATATACTTCAATTTAAAAAGAGGAGGGTACATGCTTCTTGCCTATACAATAAGGTTTTAGATTCCCAATACCTATTAACTAGCATGTTAGCATCTCTATCTTCAACAAATCTTGAGACATATGAGACTAGACAAAAATAGGTTCCTCTTCATAAAGATGATAACATTTCATTATCAAATGTTCACTTGTTCATAGTCCAAGATGACCTTGTCTTGTTTTCTTCGCCAAAGGACATTACCTTCCCCATACAAGCATGTCAATGTGGGCATGCCAGACAATAAATATTATAAAATGTTCACTTGCATCATAGTACAATCCTTTGTGGCCTTGGCTAGTTTCTTGTGACAATACAAATTACCTCTACTGCACAAGCAAACGTGAAAAAAAAGTCACAAGAAAGAAACGAGGACTTTACCTTTGTGATGCAGCAGAAGCTAGTGGCGGGATTCCCTACTTTGTTCTCGAACTGCCCAACACTTGCAAAAGATAAAAATATAAACAAAACCTAAATTAAAAAACCTCGCATTGTTATTTTCCTTTGACCCGACCAACAACTAGTCGGGGTTCGAGGCCGACCTACCAGTTTTCACACTAAGCACACCCAAAAGCCGACCAACCAATTAGGCCCCGTCGAGGTCAAGATCAGAGTTTTTTTTCACTCGCAAAAAATACGTCGAGGCCTGACCTTTCCGCGGCCTAACTAGGTCCCAACGAGCATGGTGTCAATTGCCATTCAGTATTCGCTAGGTCAGGAAGTGAGCATGGTCTGATGCCTCCTTTGAAAAGCGATCTGACCAAACTTTATTCCAACTACTCCTTTATGGGTTTGCTCTATTCAATTGTGGGGTTTCACGGAATTAACAAGAGTTAATCAAAAACAAAATATCAGGGCTATCCTAAGATTCGACCATTTATATATATCCAGACAAAAACACAAGGATGCGATCCATCTTTAAATATTTCTATTAACTAAGAGTGGGTATAAACAGAAAATGCACATGACACAAAAGAAAAGAAAAGAAAAAATAAAAATAAAAAACCTTTTGTATATCTTGCCAGCGACCTCTTTCAAACATCTACTCAATCTCGATCAAGCCAATACAAATGCGAACAAAGGAAATAATGCACAGAGATATAATGCACATTTTCAATTACTAAGAGCAACATATAAAGAGGAAATTCAGTGACTTGCCTCTCCACTCCTTCTACCAGAGCTCTTTTTTTTCTCCTCTACGGGAGTCCTCTTATAGACCTCTCTATACTGAATAAAAACAAACACAAAATATCTGGAAAGCATTTGTAAATGCGACACCTGCCTAAATAATCTAAACTACCTAACTCTGAAGCCTAACATTTGTCATTATTTACAAAGGCCCACTTGCCCACAACACCAACTCATCCAAAATATCATAATAGCCTAATATTCCGGATACTTTCCAAAATCAAGACACTTGGCCTTACATCAAACCTCTTAATTTCTAATTTATACAAATAAAAATGAGGGAAAGTAAGAACTCCATCTAGAATTTACATGACCCGGCTTGGGACAAATATGTTGTTTGGAGGCTGATGGCCTGCATCAAATTCCCCATGTGGAAGAATTTTGACTTCCTGGTGCAATATTTTCAATCTGTGGACCCTCGAGACCCCATATTGTTGGAAAATGTAACTAGGTTCAGTCTTCATTAAATGTATTTCAATCATCTTGTAATGTACTTGTCAAAAGAATAAAGAAAAGAATTTTTATTATTATTATTAAGACTTATTAAAGAATGGGTTTCATGCTTGGGTCACCATGTTTTAGGTCAAAGTCCCCACTAAGAACTTGTAGGATTTATTCTAAGTCAATAGAGTCATTATAACTTTAAAGAGACCCTTCTTGGTCTTTCGAATCATGCAAAAAGGTTAAGTATTGAGTCAAATATGAATTATGTTTTCTCCACACCACATCAAGTCAGCCTCAAAGGAGGATATTCCACCTCACCAAAGGACTTTAAGTGAAGCCATTCGAATTCCATTTGAAGTACTCTCTCTCACAAGCAAGTTCAATATCTCTTGAAGCCGAAAGAAGTGTGAAACAAAAGGAGGAGCAGAAGTGCGAGTTTGGTCTAGGAGATGGAGAAAGGGAATATTGAACCTTTGGTGCAACTATCTCTCTCTCTCGTGCCTTAGTTTGCAAAATCGATGTTCTCTTATTGATGTCGTAGCCAGTCGCCATATGATGTCATAGCCAATTCACATGTTGATGTCGTAACTAGTTGTTGTGTGATTCTACCACCTCAAGAAGTTGTATTGGGCCAAGATCAAAGGTTCTAAGTGAAGATCAAAGTCTTTCAGTGAAGATCGACGTCTCTAAGGCAAGGTCGAAGTTGTTGGGTTGAAGAAAGTGTTGTCGAAGGTGTTGCTCATGCTAGGTCAAGAAGGATCATCTACAAGTAAGGAAGAAGGTTGATTTGGTGTGGAGGAAAGTTAGTGTCAAGGTCAAGAGTCTTGGCATATCTCTGGAAAACTATTGAAGGAAGAATTACTAATTGGGTTTTCCCCTAGAGAGGGGTTTACCCTGGTTGTGAGCCTACTTCTAGTGTCCATTGTTTTATGTGCTATTGCTTTTGTAATTGCTTGATGAACTAAAAGAAAGAAGATATAAAGAAACGTAATAACAAAACAATAACATCACAAGTAATTATCAAGAATAAGAAAGTATTTCTTCCTTTCTGATTTTCTAACATGGTTTCAAAGCTTTGGTGAAGAAAGAAGAAAGAGGCAGTCTCAAGCACTTGATCAAGGAACCATTCAAAAGGATTATTTCAAGTTAGAAGTCCACTATATTCAAGGAAGATGTCTAACACAATCAAGGGAGAGAACAAACTTGAAGGAGCCTCAAACTATAGGTCTTGGAAGAAGAGGATTGACCTCATCCTTGAAAAGAACAAGGTACTAGACTTGGTCAAGGGAAAAGCAAAGAAGCCTACAGATGACTCTAGTGATGTTGACAAAATAATGTTCAGGGAACTAGAATTGGTGGCCATGACTCTAATGGTAGAAGGAATAAAGGACAACCTTGTCCCATTCATAGCCAACATCAATGATGCCCAGGAAATGTATGAAGCCTTGTCAAATTTATTCACTATTAAGAACATTGGTCAAGTCGCAAGTTCAAAGAATGAGTTAAGAACCACAAAGATGACTAAAGAAAACACAATGGCCTCCTTTGTGAAGATAGCAAGAATGAGAGATGATATTTTCACCATTGATGAAATTGTTCCAAACAAAGAACTCGTGATCACTACTCTATTAGGATTTCCAGCTACTTGGGGTGCATTTGCCGCAGGGCTTAACAATTAGAAAGAAGATCCCACTTTTGAAGAACTATGGATTGTCTGAAGTCAAGAAGAATTGAGGATCTTTTTAGTTCATAATCTTGAAGAAGTTTCAAATGCCTACACTTCTCAATACAAAGTAAAAAAATCGATAGGACCGAGGAAGAAAGCAAACACGTCCAAAGTGGAATGTTATCAATGTCATAAGAAGGGTCACTACAGGAGTGATTGTCCTGACAATCCAAGAAACAAGAAGAGAAAAAGAGATCAAGTCAATGTTGTTGAAGAAGAAGACTTAAAGAGAGCCAAACCCAAAGAATCTGACATAAGGGACTTACACTATTAAGTCCTTTGCTTCAGGTCCTAGATATTCTATTTTGTATTTTTTATGTTTAAAATTTATAGGTTTTAACATGTTTTTGGAAAAGACTTTTTCTTTTGTTTTATAAGCTTATAGGTATCCATCAAGCTTTGGAGGGAGCACCCAACAACTACCAAAGATAAGTATATCACTTCCTTTCAGTTTTTGGTTTCATGTACATATCTAAGTTTTGATTATAGTAAATACTAATCATCATTCTCGCTCCATTGTCTTCATTCAAAAACCATCTTCTCTATTCTCAAGGAGTATGAAAGAGGACCTCTTAAGACAAGGTTTGTCAAGGAACAAAGGTATGTTTTAAAACATTGATTTCTTCATAATAAATGTTTATTCATTTGACAATATATTACTAACATTGTTGTGTCTAGCTATATTGATTCTTATTTTGGGTGATTCATTACTTGATAAATCTACCCCACTCCTATTCTTAACTGGTTTTATAGAACCCTAGAAAGGTTCTCTGGAAAAGTCTAACCTAAGGGTATGCTAATGTGAATGTTTGAAACCCTAAACTACTTAGGGATATTAAGATATCTTATTTGAAGTTTTTATTGATGATGTCATGTTTAGGATTTTGGAATGATCAGGAAAACCCATAGTTTTAAAACTCCGACTCCGACTCCGACTCCAAAACGGTAATGACTCAGCCGGCTCGTTTTCAATGACTCGGTCGTTGTAAAAAATACATTAAATATTTAGTTTTTTTATAAAAAAACATAATTTTGAAGATTTTAAACATAATTTTAAAGATTTTCATTCATGTTTCCAAACACACAGCATTATAATATAGATGGAAGACAACAAATGATCAAAGTAGGCTCATGAACCAATCCATTATATCAAAATGGTACCCAATGGAGGCTAAGTCTTCTTCTTAGCAGCTAAGTCTTCTTCTTAGCAGCTAAGTCTTAAAAGATTCAAGTTTAGAACTTTACATGTGCTTATTTCCATTTGAGCACATTCTTTAATATTTCTTTCATCAGAGGAATTTTAAAGTCTTTCATCAGTAGGGTTGTTCTGTTACAGTAAAATGAGCCATCACTCTATACCTATACTCACCATGCTATTGCATTCTTCACTTATTTCATGAACACTATTGGGACAGCCATATTATACTAGAAACAAGCTGTATCCGAGACCACTTTTTCCCAAGTGTTGTTGTAAATACAACAGACAGCTTAACTTCCTCTCCATTAAGTCGACCTTGCATTAAATGTGCATACTACTCTAGACAGTATCAACATTGATTATCTGGTGCATAAAACAAATCTAAATGAATAACTGGTCTAATATCCAATATCCATATGACAACGGAGTACTTTTGAATAATGTATCTTGTACATAATTTCTACTGTTCAGTCTAAATACCCTCTGCGCACATCAGGAAGAGTAGATTAAAATGTTGGAGCAACCGGGTAGAAATTAATAAATTATATGTTCAGTCTAAATACCCTCTGCACATTGACTCGGCCGTTTCATAGCGAAAACGGTCTGTTTCGGCCGAGTCATTGCTGACTCGGCCTTCCGAACCGAGTTAACCACCGTTTCACATGGGAGCCCATCGACCCGGATCAACTCGGCCGAGTCAATGTTGACTCGGCCGTTTCTTAAAACAATGGGAAAACCTAACTTCTTAGGGTTGAATGATAAAGTCTAAAATCTGGAACCTTTGAGATATTGGTAATGTTGGGTTTGTTATTGAAATCCTAACCTCATTAGGGTTTGGTGGAATGTGTTAGCAAGACCCTTATAACATCATAGAAATAATTTCCTTGCTATTTGTGTGTTTGTCTGATCAAACCCTAGCCTACTCAAGTTTGTTATATGTCTAACTCTTATTGATCTTTGTGAAGTTGGGTTTGACTAACACATGATATCAAATGCCTATGCATGATGATAGGTTCCTAGATGTATGAGTTGACCTATTTCTCGGTGGTCATAAATCCTAGGGTTTGGAACTAAGCCATAGTCAAAGTTTGTCTTCCTAGGATGATAGTATTTGTGAAATTCTAGGGTCTTGGAGTTGAACTTTAGTAGAAGTAAAAGCCTTTGATGCATGATGACAATATGATGATTTGAGATTTGTGTAAGATTGTTGAAATCTGAGTTTTAGTTGGGATTGATGTTTGATTGAAAATCTAGGGTTTGCAACTAACACTAGTGGAAGTTGGTCATGTTAATGATTAAGTTGTGATTAGTTTTGATTGATTCTTTGGTATAAAATTTAGATTTGTATGCATCCCTAGTGGAAACTCTGACATATGAATTCTAAAAGTTTTTAGATGCCTTATAGAATCTATATTTGTTTGAATTGTTTCTAGGATTTGTTATATGTTGTAGTAGCGTATGCCACAGCTTTGCAAGAAATATTGAAATCCTAGATGGAACAAGAGTTGTTATGAAGTAGTGTAGGGTCTATAAGAAACTCCCTACAAAGATGTTGAAGAATATGTGTCTTTTGTTTAAGTTTGGGTATTAGATATATGTCAGGTTGAAATGCTTCTGTAATTCTAATATGGCTAACTTCACGCTTCTATAGCTTTGGTTCTACTTGCTATCTAAGTTGTGCAGGTACACAATCTTCAGTATGGTGAAGATGTTCGTTGATTTGATCAGCATGATGGGGATGATGATAACTCTAATGAAATGGTTGGAAGCCACAAAAGCTTCTCTAATGACAAAAAGAAGAAATTGATCTCCCTGAGATTAAGACGAAGTCTGGATAAAGAGATGCTCCATGCTTGAGAGGGAGGGCATAGCTTGGTTTTGATTGAAGAATGAATTTCGGAAGATATGTTGTTGTGTAAGAAGTAGGAAAGGAAAGCATATGATTGAGGAATCCTTTGTCAGAGATTTGGTCGATAGTCCCATTATGGAAAGCTAAGAAGCAACATCAAGTTGTCTAAAATACCCAGGAGATTTATATTTGATTATGTACATGTGGACGTATACTATTGATTGGGGTTGTGTTTGTACATGTGAATCTCTCGGAGGTTTTGATAGCATGTTGGTTACCAATCAGTTTGATCGAGACAGATTTGTTGTCCTTGATCTATTGGATCAATGAGAGCCTTTGTGAGTGAAGCATTGCCTAGGAGGAAATATGGTCGGCACTTTGTGTTGATGTCTAGGTCCCGAAGTTGTTGTTGAAGTTTCTAAGTTTACTTAGTTTAGAAACCCTTCATGCACTTTTTCTAATTTATTCCTACCTACTTGTTATTTTTCTTTAACAAGTTATTTACAAAGTAAATACTGAAAATAAACACCAGTGCATGCTCAACATATTACAGATCAGCAACTAAAAGAAACAAGAACAAACACCCCACATGACACCATTATTTTTGGACCAATGTCCCCGATGTTGACCCTTCCACCTCCACCTACCTACAAGTCAGTGAGAAAAGCCTTCAACCCCAGAAGGTGTGGTTGGTGCAGGGAACTCAGAGAAGGGGTTGTCACACTAATCCCGACTCTCTCCGTCTGAACTATCTCCTAAGTTAGCTAAGGGGGGTGGTCCCTAATGAAAAGTTAGGTTAAAAGATGTGAGTTTCTAGGAGAATGTTATAGTGAAAATGGATTACTTTTCAGGATTATGGGCAACTATGAAGTGAGCAACTTGAAATAATAATGTCAATCTAATATGATTAAAAACCATAAAAACAATGCCTTAGAAGGAATTTGCTCAACAATTTAAAGATATATTTGCTCAAAGTAAAATGCAATGCTCTCAAAAGAGAAAACAAAGTAACCCTGAAATGTAAAAAAGAAATTGTTAGCACAAGATATGTAAGATACAAAATGCTTTTGAGATAATCAACTTTATAAATCAAAACATGTGAAACATATCTTGCCAAAACCCAAAAATTAGTAATTAACTTGGAAATGTAAAAGAAAAGAAGTGTTAAACCAAGACATCAATATGCAATCAGACTTGCAACATGAAAAGAAAACACTTGTTTGAAATGATTACAATACTTACTTTTGGAATAGACTTTGCATATGAAAACTCAAACCATCAAGAGACAAGTAAAGTAAATGTAGTGGAAAGTCCTATTGGTTAATTTTATCAATTAGCTCCACAACAAAATTACAATTTAACTCTTCAATCCTCAGACCTCACCCTCGCCCAATGATATGGATCTCACAGTGAGGAGTCAATAGGGGAGTAGAGGATCCCTAAGATCTCTACTTCAACCAACTTATGTTGGAGGTAAAATTTAATGAGGCTTGGGGCCTTCCTACACTAAAATGCGTAGATGAAATGCAAATTATGTAAATTCCCCAAATTAAAATAATGATACATGCAAATGCTTCAAAGATATTCATTTGCAATGCTTGAAAATGAAATAGTGTTCAACATAAGTTGCAATTATAGCTTCAATTGGAGGAATAAAATTAGCTTACGAGTGTTGCATGTGTTTCATCAATCAATTAAAATGATACAAGTAATTTGCTTGAAAGTAAAATTTGTTTCAAATAGACAATAACAATAAATTGCTCCAATATTAAAGATAACAATGTAGCATAAAATTGAAGCATGTATTCAAGTGCTCATGAAACAATTTACCAAGGTAAATGGAAACGAATCAAAGTTTGTTAAGAATATAAAATGCTTGCATGTAAATGATGAATTGCCCAAAGTAAAATGTAAGCTTGTAGCTCCAAGCAACAATGAGAAAGAAAATGCAAAGCTCAAATGAAATTGTAATAAACTTCAACTTAATGAAATGTGATAGTGAGGTTGTGTTAATTCCCAATTAAAGCATGCATGTAAGTGAATGAAGTATGAAAGCTTAAACCATGCAAATGTCAATCCACCCAAGAGAAGCCTCCCTCTAAATGGGGAGATAGGATACCATGGGAGAAAGTCCCAAGCTCCCACAAGCAAGTTAGATATTTTATTAATACTACAATGAGAAGAGGGCCCTTCAAAGTTCTCAACTATACTTCAAGGAGAGTCCTCACAATAATTGCTTGAAAGTTGGACACTAGACCTCTTTTCTTGAGAAAGTAGTGACAAGATCTCACAAAACTTATGCAAGGCAAACAAGGTGTGAGTTTCCTCCAAATGCCCACGGCTTAAAGAGGAAAATGGGCAGCCCGCTAGTGAACTCGACTTGGCCAAAACAAGCCTCAAAAGGGCTCACGACATCCTTGGGAATCGACCCCCCAACACTTGCTAAAGGTCCTGCAAACACTTGTTAGATGTTGCGGGAAGTTGCTCTTCAAAATCTGCCACACAAGAGTTAGCAAACAATCAAAACAATAGCTGCAAAATAAGTTAAGTATTATTGGAAAAATCAACAAGATAAAATGTATATGTACAATTATAATTTACAAAAGGCTAAGCTAAAGAGTGAGAGTAAACTCTTGTCTTTGCTTAGCCATCTTCAAGCTCTTAGATGGCAAATGAAAGAAATGAAGTACAATCTTTTTTTAAAAGACATTTAAATTTAGAAGTTCTCGGCTTGTGCACAAGCTATGTGCCGAAATCCCTGCAAAACCACTTTGTAAGATAAGACTATGAAGGTTCAAAGAACAAATGAGAGCTCTTTTAAGAATGTATCAAGAGTGGGTTGGTTTCTCCAAAGACTTCCCCTCACGCATGATTCTGTAATCTCAACAAGATGTTCCCTCTACAAAACTTCAATCAAGAATTAGTTCCATATAAATTTAGCAATAGACAATGATAAGAAACTCTAGAGATTTATTTAAAACCAACTAGAGCATTCTATACCTAGAGCATACTTCTAAATCAAATGTCAATGCAAGATAGCTCTACATTAACAAATCTACAAGAGCATATGGAAGCAAATTAGATCAAAGCATGAGTAAAAGAAATTATACCAATGCTCAACAATTCATCACACTCGAAAAGGAGCAACACCTCATGAATGAAACCCCAAAGTCTTTGTTAATATTTCTGAAAGTGTACAAGGCAGCAGCACTTCTGCAAGCACAATTGCTAGTAACAATATTATATAATGTGAGAGCCCATGGCTCTATTATATAGAGAGTTGGGAGCAAATCTCAATGAAGAATGATAATGACAAATGGCATTGAAGCCAATCCCAATGTAGAAGTGATTAAACAAGTGGCATGAGATGACAATCCCAAAGATAAATTCGAATTTGTTGAATGGAGCTCCAATGCCAAGTGTAAAAATCGAATTCTGGCAAATGGACATCATTTTCTTCTTCCCTTATGTGCCAAATTCAAATTTTATGGTGGAATGACAAGTGTATATCGGTGGCAACCCATGTGGAGACAATTTCCCACAAAAATCTTCACCAAATATACTCCCAAATCCTCCCAAATGTGCATTAACTTCACAAATTCAAATTTCCAAGCAGTTTTTTCATTTAATGCCAGAAATTTAATTGTATTTGAGCACATGTCCTTTCCTTGATTTTAGGAGTCATCACCTTAGGACTTCACTTTAACTTCCACCTCATTTCCACAATATTTAGCATGTGTGGATATTTATTTTTCTCCATTTATTTAATTTATGGCTTAATTAATTGCCAAATTCCCCACTAAACTTAGGAAAAGTGGGTTTTAAGCGTCCAAAACACATTATTAACCCTTTAAAGTGTGTCATAGTAGAAAGTTGAGGGTGAGAGGTGTAATTTTGATTATTCATACCCATACAATTTCTTTAGACTACACTTATTACAATTTAAATATAATTTTATTTGCAATTTTTAACCTGTGGGAAATCTAAAAAAATTTAAAATGACTACCTAGACCTAACCAAATTCCACGAAATTTTTTGTGTGATCTAGTATGGTAATATGCATCGACTCTAGACACTAAGATGTGTCAAGGGCTCAACCTTCAAACCGTCACCCTGGCTTTGGGGTAAAACGTGGGTGAAAAAACCGAGAAAATTATCCGCTTTTGATAAAGAAGGGATAATTAACCAGATAAAAAAAACACTTCAAGGTGTATTTATTTGTTGATCGAGTCCCAACATCTTAGGCTTGGTACAGATTCAAAACTCATCATTACTAGTATCACTTATTACAATTTCTCGTAGGGTGTGGAATCTAGGTACAAGAAAGATGATGAGAAGATAGAAGTAGAGTTAAAAACCTCTGTTGACTGACGGTATCTGATGGTACACGTGTCCTCTGGATCATTCTTGGGCATGGAGTCTTCATATAATCATCAAGTGCCACTCTAGTGGTCAACACCTGAAAAATCCCAATGCAGGAAAACCAGTGTAGCTATCTGAGGGTTTTCTTATAAGCAATATCAAAGTACAATCTGGGTGTCATAATTGACCTACCCAATAGAGAATTTCCTTAACAGCTATACCTCACAGTTTGAGAGAAATCTCCTGGCTGAAACCACGGAAAACCCTTCCAGCAACTCCTCAGCACAAAACTGCACCTGCAACCCCAGCATCTACCCAATCTGGACTGCTTCAACCCTTCTCTGTCTCACGTTGGCCTTGCGTCAACCTCTCTAGGCCAGCGTTAGCCCCAGGAGGACCTGCGTCAGCTCTGGGAGCCTCTGCGTTAGCTGCGCTGGCCCCTCCCGGTGCTCTACGCAAGACTTGGCTACCTCTGTGTGGCCCTGCGTGAGCCCTTTCCAGCTCTGCATCACCCTCCTTGGCTATTGCGCTGCTCTCCCAGCACAATCTCTGCCTTCTTTGTTTCTCTGTACATAATGCCCCTCAGCTGCTCTCCCAATCACTGATTCTATCTTCCTTAGCAAACCCCGCTCTAGAGAATAGAATGATTGATCACTCTGGTGTCTTCTCCAAGTGACCCTCAAGCCTCTTCTTAGACTTTTCCTGTGGACATCTCAACGGCCAAGATTAAGTCCCTAATCAACGGATAAGATTAGATCTGGCTTGATCCATGTCTTTTGGACCACTCTAACACAGATTCATATTAATACACATTAGTAGTTTATTTTCCCTAAGTTTAAACTTAGGGACTTCATTAAAAATATTAATTATTTTAATATCTCATGATCTGTTTAGAATCTGCCCAAACCCTTTTTCGGTATTGGAGATCTCATGTGCCCCAACCTCTCCACCAAATTTCGTGGCTAGAGCACATCCAATGCTACCGCAAATCAACAGTTGGAAAGGTGGTCTTGATTATAGAGCTTTGTTTTTGTATAAACACTTGGGTCTTTGGGTTGGTGGTTAGCAAGTAAGCCTCATGGTACCTAGAGAGACTGAAAGCTTGAGTCCACCTTAGTCCCACCGGATAGATTCCTTAGTCAAGAATCTAGTTCGTGGCATTGTGGAGTCTAAAGTGTTGAGAGACCAATAAATAGATTGCCCTGGTCAGGAATCTAGTCCATGGTATTC
Organism: Pinus taeda; assembly: GCA_000404065.3. Classification (NCBI taxonomy): domain Eukaryota; kingdom Viridiplantae; phylum Streptophyta; class Pinopsida; order Pinales; family Pinaceae; genus Pinus; species Pinus taeda. Next base: position 79,216 of record APFE030196024.1, read on the forward strand.
TGGTGCCTAAAGTTCCTCATGGTTCATATAATTGAGACCTTCCTTGTACTTGTATATGATGAATACCTCCCTAGTCAGGATGTAGTGTTGGAAAATGTAACTAGGTTCAGTCTTCATTAGATGTATTTGAGTCATCTTGTAATGTACTTGTCAAAAGAATAAAGAAAAGAATTTTTATTATTATTATTGTGACTTATTAAAGCATTAGTTTCATGCTTAGGTCACCACGTTTTAGGTCAAAGTCCCCATTGAGGAATTCTAGGATTTATTCTGAGTCGATAGAGTCATTTTCCTTTTGAAGAGATCCTTCTTGGGCTTTTGAATCATGTAAAAAGGTTAAGTATTGGGTCAAATATGAATTATGTTGTCTCCACACCAAGTCAGCCTTAAGATGATCAAGTCGGCCTCAATGGAGGCTACTGGAGCTCACCAAAGGGCTATAAATGAAGCCATTCAAATTCCATTTGAAGCACTCTCTCTCACAAGCAAGTTCAATATCTCTTGAAGTCGAAAGAAGTGCAAAATAGGAGGAGAAGGAAGTGTGAGTTTGGTCTAGGAGAAGGAGAAAGGGAGAATCGAACCTTTGGTTCAACTATCTCTCTCTCTCTCTCTCTCTCTCTTGCCCTAGTTTGGAAGATCAAAGTTCTCTTGCTGATGTCTTAGCCAATTGCCATATGATGTCGTAGCCAGTTGTTGTGTTGATGTCGTAGCCAGTTGTCATGTCATGGTGCCACCTCAAGAAGTTGTATTAGGCCAAGATCGAAGGTTCTAAGTAAAGATCAAAGTCTCTAAGGCAAGGTCGAAGTTGTTGGGTCAAAGAAAGTCTTGTCGTTGTTTTTGTTGCTGCTGCTAGGTCAAGAAGGATCATCTGCAAGGAAGAAGGTTGACTTGTTGTGGAGGAAAGTTTGTGTCAAGGTCAACAGTCTTGGAATATCTCTGGAAAACTATTGAAGAAAGAATTATTGACTGAGTTTTCCCCTAGAGAGGGGTCTTTCCCTGGTTGTAAGCCTGCATCTAGTGTCCATTGTTTTATGTGCTACTGTTTTGGTAGTTGCTTGATGAACTAAAAGAAAGAAGATATAAAGAAACGTAATAACAAATCAAGAACATCACAAATAATTATCAAGACTAAGAAAATATTTCTGCCTTTCTGATTTCTAACGAACAAAATGTTATTCTTGTTGATATGCCCGATTATGTTGTTGCTCCAATCCTGAATTTGAAGTGCCAGGATCCCAAGTTTGATTCTACTGCACTCCACTTGCCTTGTTTAGGCAATCTTGTCTTGTCAACTTGATGTTGGTTGTCCTTCTTCCACAATCCAAAATTTTATTTATTAGTTGTCTCACCCTTTCCATGTTGATGCAATCTTCTACAGTCAACCAAGTGTTGAGACAAATTGTTCTTTCCTCACCACTGTACGATTCCCTAGGTACTTCCTTCAAAAACATAATTATATCATTAGCCTCCACATCTAGTCTACCTTCTAGTTAGTACATGTTGTTTCTTCTTCGTTGGTCTAAATTGTTGACACCAATCAACCTCTCAAATGTCTTCAAGGCTTCAATCTTCATTTCATCATATGATTGCCATTCTCCACAATAGAAAGTTAACAATCTTCCTCATGGATTCCCTATTGCACACTTGAAGGATTTGTTACAACAAGTTTCCTTCCCATTGCAGCCCTTAGCAAAATATACCATTGCAAATTGTTGGCTTCTTCTCAAGATAGTCTTTTGTTCCATATTCCTTCATTGCAAATGAAATAAAATTTCCTGAGACAAACTAGTCTCTTTCTCCTCTTTTTCTTCCCATGGCAGCATTCTTTGCCTTCTTTCCAAAATCCCAGCAATCCTTCCATCATATTATTTTTTCCAAAAACTTCACAATAGTTTGCTACCAATGTGTGGCTACTTCTTTTATGCAACTTCCACGAAATATAATTTCATCCTTAGCAAGTTCTATACTTGCACAAAGACAGGTTTATACTCTTCTTAGCAAGACATTGGTCACAGTATCCCTGAACCTACGTAAGACTTCTTGGTTATAATTGTCTTTAACAAGCCAATTTTGGTCTCTTTAGGGTAAATTTTCCTACTCCTCCTCCGTTTGGACATTTTCCCTACCTTGTTCACTGCAAAATTTGCATCCACATAAAGTATATTAGCTTTTAAAACATGAGGCCATCTAGCCTCTTCTGTTGTCCTTTTCAGCAATTTGTCTTTCTGGTGGCTTTTATGAGACAGGATTGTCTCATCCTCTCCTATGGCAAATTTCAAACTTTGTCTTCCTTCCACGTCTTAGGAAGCTACTTCTTCATCCTCCTCGTTCCTTATGACAGTTGTAGATAATAGTTCTTTGTGGTCATCTCTGAGACCTGCAACCACACACAAAATATTAGATTTAAAATTATAAGGTTCTCTAGCCTCATTTGATATTTGAGCACTCAAATCTCCATGTTGATCTGAATTCTCTCCTAGATTTAGTCTTTGCTCATGATCTTCCCTTTGTCGGAGGGTTGCAAACCCTTTATCTAATGCTTAGGAATCACATTTCTCGGCTATATTTTCTTCCAACTCCAGCGTAACGTGTTGGCTGCATACCTTCAAATCAGTTATCCTCCCCTCCACGGAATTAAACTCCTCAAACAAATCAGCAAAACTAATTTGAAGTATAGTTGTAGTTTCATCCTCTGTCAAGCATTCTTCTCACTCAAATTCTAGTTACAATTCTTCCAGCAACCCCATTTCCTCGTCATGCTCCATGCACACATCATTTAAACTTTGTCCAACATCTACCTCATACAATTGCAGAGATGCTCCTCTTGGAACTCTATTGTTGCCTTTGTCTCCTAAAGGTAATTCTATACTCTCCCCTTCTTTTACGACAGTTTGTAATGATTGTCTTACTTCGTGGCCTTCATGACCTGCATATGAACAAAACTCATTAGTTTTAAAAACGTGAGGCTCTTAAGCCTCTATTGATGCTCCTAGTGTCATTTGTTGTTCTGGATATTTCCAGTCGTCCATGAGACTCTCTGTCAACCTCTTCTCTTCCGCCTAATCATCATCTTCACTCCCTTTTATTATATCTTTTGGGGGTTGTTCTTTTCCCTCATAATCATTATTCTCATTCGCTACCCAAGCTATCGTTGACAATTGTTTGCAAGATTCCTCCTCCACGTGCGTCTGGTTTGGAGAGGCAATTTTTGCACCCTCTTGTCTTTGTTGGACATCATGTATATCTACACTCTTCTGGTATATATGCTACAAGTTCTTCTTGCTAACATTCCATAAGACCTTCATCTAGTTTAAGAATCCAGGGCAATTAGGTTTAGTATGATTCTTCTTGACTTGATAACAATTTGTGAAGTCTTTTTACAATTTGTCTTGTTAGCTTAAGCTTCTTGTTCTTCTTATTAATGCATGTGTGTGTGCTTCATCAAACTACTACTAAAACATAAGAACAAGAACACAAGATATTGGCTCTCTGCCCGGGCCAAAACCTCTCTTCTCTTGAGAGGAAAACCCTTCAGTAAATTTTCTCTTATTGAAGCTTTGTATTGATCAATGCCAAATACTAGACCCTTAACTAAAATATCCTCCAAGCACAAGTCAAGTCCTTCCTTCTCTCTACACTTGGTTTCCTTGGCACTTTGTCTTCCTCCTTTCGACATTCCGTTCCCCGGCACTTCGTCCTCCTCCTTCCAGCACATTGTTCTTCCTTCAACTGTTGATGTACATTATTGCACTTGTTCTAGAAGAGACACTTGTGATGAGTCCCTTCCCTGGTGGTGATCCTTACCTCCTCCTTGACCAAATGAGCTCTTCCTTGAGGTGTACAAGCAGACTTGGTAGGACTGTTCTACAACCCTAATTCTTGCACGTGTCAGAGGTTTGCTTGATGTAACATGGTTCCTCTCTCCTTAGCTTGAGGACCCTCCTTCGCTTGGATAGAAGGCCTTGTAGGCCTAGATTCAAGCCCAAACAATGAGATATGCTTGACTATAAGTTGTTGTTGTCATAACTGCACATGTGATTGGTATTGGCCCTAGAACAGTCCCAAAAACCTTCGTTGTCCCTTCTATCTTCTTCGTTGCACTTGGAGGCTCCTTCTTCATCCTTCGCTCACCTTTTCTCGGCTCCTTTACTTCGATGATTTCAGAGGTAGATTAATGGGACGTTGGAGGAGTGGACAGCCTCTACATATAGAGGATTGTCCCTCCTTTAGGTTGACTTAAAGATTGTTCGTGACTTGTCTTCTTTGCTTCAGATTGCTTCATTTAATGGTGCCATTACTAGGAGGAGGCTTGACTTTGCTTGGAGGTGTATTCTTTGACTCTCATACATAAATATACATAGTGTAACATTCCCTTAAGGTCTTCACAATAATTCTTTTGACTCTTTTACTCACCTATAGCACTTTAACCTGTGCTAGACCTACTTTAATGAGCAAGAAAACCATTGACATATATTATAAAAATTATATTTATTTTCTTGAATAAATACAAATATCAAAAGTACATTTATGAAGAGCGAACGATGTTACATTTCCTTCAACACATCCAATGTCTCATCAACATCTTCTAACTGCAGCTTCCAGTCCATGAGACTTTCAAACAATCTCACCTCAACATCTTTTTCGAAAAGTAACTAGGTTCAGTCTTCATAATTATCATTGTACTTGTATCAATTTGTATTTTATGTAAAAGCATAAAAAATAAATAAATTATATTTATTTTCTCTAGTCAAAGCATGTTCTTTGTGCTCATTGGGTTTATTGAGTCAAAAAGAAAATTTATTATGAGTCAAAGAGTCAAAGTCCCATTTGAACTACTTGCAAGAAAAGAGGAAAATAAAGAAAATATATATATATTTTCTCTAGTCAAAACATGTTTTTTGTGCTCATAAGGTCTATTGAGTCAAAAGGAATATTTATTATGAGTCAAAGAGTCAAATTCCCGATTGCACTTCTTGCAAGAAATCAAAAAAAATATTTTATTTTGAATTAAAAAGTCAATTTGTCCTCCGCAAGACCCTACACATAATCCATCACTTCTTGCTCTTCCGAGGTCAAATCAAGAGACATCTTCCATCCATGATAGTCAGATTTATCATGGAGCTTGCCTTCAGCAGGGAAGTAGGATGAGGAACCCATTGAGCCTTTTGTCCTTGTCCAACTGTCTTTGCTCATTGCTCTTTCACTCTTGCTTGGGCTTTATCTTCACCTCAGCTCTAATACCATGTTAATTTTAGGCAACAATGGTATGTTCTATGCTTTAGAGCAATTTTACTTCAATTTCTTTATTAGCCCACTATCAATATTCATATCAGCAATCACATCAACATGATAGTAAAATGCAGATAAAGCATAAACATAAACAGTAGAAGACAAGCCAAGAGGACACAAGATGTGGCACCAGCCAAGGACAAACCCCAATGTGGGGAAACGCTTGATCAAATCTTGTTTTAGTCTTCAATAGTTCAACAGAGGGAGATAGTACAATTTACAAATTTGTTAATTTATAACAGCAGCAAAAGACCCCTAACCAGAAAAGTCAACATTGGTCAATAGGGCAAATTTGACCCTCAGCAAATCAGTCAACTTTAGTCAACTTCAGCCTCCAAATAGCAAGATAAAACAACGCTCAAAATAGTCAAATTGAGCTCAGTCAAAGTATGGTCAAACAACCCACCTACGGTCAGCTCTAGTTGCAGTCAACGCTAATCAAACTGTCCAGAAATTCGGTCTCCTGAATTTTCAGACATGTGGAGAGAGAGGCCCAAAAATCCGTACCCAATCAATGAGGAGAGAGAAAGAGAGAGAAGCGTGCAGATGAGTGTGCCCAAATGAGGCTAAGGCATCATCTATTAATAGCAAACGTTGAGGATGAATAGACGTAACTGTTGGGCTTCTAAGCCTACATAAGTTTCTTGGCCGACCTTGACAATTTGTCCATAATCAAAATAGATTCATAACTTCATTTGTACATGTCAGAATCGGATGATCTCTAGATCAATCCTACACCTCTTGGAGAGAGAAATCCAAGAAAAACATCAGATGTCATAAATAGCATGACCTATGTGGAGTTTGGCCGTAGTTTCCCATTTTAACAATATCTTTGTATTCTTTGTCTTTTGTGATCTTTATGTTTTATGTTTAGATAATTGTTTGATGAAGCAGAACATAATAAAAGACACTAGAGAAATTTTGAGGTCAAAAACAGGCCACAAAACCAAAATGTACAACCAAAATCAGCTTTATAAGAACCAATAAAATTGAAGATGATGATGTCAACCATGGGGGTTGATGATGTCAACCATAGGAAGATAAGTTGAAAATGCAAGTCGAAAAAGCAATTCTTTCTTTTTTCACTCCAAAATTTGATGAGGTAATCTATCTTATTTTATTATTTCCATTATTATTTTATAATTTTCCTTAGGAGGCCCATTTTACACCTCAAAATTTCGCTAATGATAAAAAGCCAACAAAATTCTGACAAGAAATTACCAAGTAAGAGAAATCAAGAATAAACTACAAACCTATTGATCTCTCAACATGGTATCAAAGCTAAGGTCAAGAGAAGGCAATTTGAAGATCACATATTGTTGGCACATTTGAAGGCACATTTGAAGGCACTCCTACAGCAATCATAGCATGGTTCCAAAGATAAATCTAAAATATTGATTCGAAGTGTGTAGAGTACACTCTAGAATTATGAGCTAAAGATGAAGGAAAGTTCAATCCTATTTCTTGCAATATGAAGATCAGCCTCTATAAGAAGGAGCATCTGCAAAACTTTTGTTCTAGTAAAGATACAATGTAAATCTTGATAAACTAAGCTCCTGTGAACATCTCTTATAGTATACAAAGGATCTAAAGCCATGTAACATGAGAAGTCTTTATAAGCCTCTAACGTGAATAAAATTTGTGACCCTAAATAGTAGGTTCGGCCCTATGGTAGCATTTGGTGAATAAGAGGTATCTGAACCCTCAGTGAGACATTTGTAAGGCACCTTAATCATTCTTGCTGAGAGACACTATGATATATGCTATGGAAATAGGCATACATGATGATTTCAAATAACTACATTTACAAAGTCTTTGACATCACCTTACAGTCCACATCAAATCTCAAGTATTTATAATGGCAAAGCATACATAACATATGCAAACTTGAGGTGACAATTGTTATGATAGAGGATTGTATTCTTCAGCACATTCCCTTCTTGTTGGTCATTTGAAGATCAATCTAGCTACAAGAACTCCTTGAAGGATTACATATTATTCAAGGCATTTGAGATAATGAGAAGAAAGACTAGAATGAATTTTTGTGATACCTTTATGATTCAAGTTCCTAAGACATATCTCTCTCTAATACGAGCTATTGTATCTATCCAAGGATGTGGACCTATGATAGTATCTATGCAAACTTGTAACAATATACCTATGATGGGAATTTGGAAGGAATACAAGAATCCTAGTATTCTATGACATGTGAAACATATTAAGAATCAAGCGTTTGATTCTTATGACAACCCACTGTCATCTTACAAAAGAAGTAGAATTGGAGCTCACCAATTCATACAGGCAATGTGATTATATATGTGTTCTAAAGCTATATACTTGAGGGACGAAGGACAAAATATTATGAAGAACAAAGTATGCATTGTAATCTGAAGTTAAAAGAACTATATCTATGGAAAGGATCGAAATCACCACTAGAAGTCAAGACTTTGTGCAAGACGAACCAATATTTGCCAAGCATGATAAAAGTCTATACTTCTAAAATATGTATCAAAAACAGTGTTACATCTCCTCATAAAAAGGTGTACGATGAGATATCTGGAGGTTGATGAAGCATTAGCAGCTATCAAGACTCATATGCATAATAGAAGAATGAATGACATCTTCAATCCGGCCTATCTAACATTGAATCCTGAGAACTTGATGGTCGAAGGACTGAGATCTATGCTCAACCTTTTGAAGGCTATATGAGACTTGAAGTGTGTGGACAAAATTGAATGTAGTGTGAGCAATCTAGTACCGTGCAGGTAAAGTTAAAAGAGGTACATATAGACTACATTCATTTGCAAGCAATAGTAATGCTAAGATATTAATCTCTTGAAACATAGTAATGCATCTTAGAAAGGGTTTGTGTAGATATATATCATTAGCAATTGAAGTCCTTTCTTCCATATGAAGACTAGGAATGAAATGAATTCAATATAGAAGGCTTGCTAATGATATTTCTAGGGTTTGTGCATTGCATATTGTAAATTGAAAGCTCTTGAAGACTTTTGGAATTTAGGGTTTGTGAACCCTAGCATAGCTTCGATCAAGAATAACTCTAGGAACAAAGCCTTATCTAATCATGTCCACTACTAGAGCTAGATCAACCCTTGATGTTTAATGTGAGAACAAGGTTGGTGAACAAGTTCAAGATTAAGGAGCTAATCCTTCTCAAAAGATAAGTACTCTATATCATCTTGTTTTTTGTCTTTGTGCCTTGCCCATTCTGTTCTTTCATGGCCCTCTAATATAAGTTGTAAGTCAAGACTAGATCTATCTAAAAGCTTGACTAGCAGATGAAAGATTTGAAAGGTCGTGGCAAAGCATGAAGATCATAAGGGAGGGAGCAGTTTGAAGTATGCATCAAAGAAGTCAATTAGATGGCAAGAAGTTCACTTACCTCAGATGGAAAGAGGGAGCTGTAAAAATCTTGGACGAAAAACACTAGTAATTGAAGTTTGTAAAAAAACCCAAAGGGGCTCGTGAGCAAAAGGAAGAGGATTTATCTAGGACAATGTCCTTAAAGCTAGAAGTTGAAGAGTTTGAATGGCATTTTACCAACAGTTGATTGGTTTGTTTCAGAAACACATTGATTGATAGAATTGACGCTGATAAAGATATTATTAATGATTAGAAGCTAAAGAGCATAAAGAATTGTGTTGCAATACGAAGATAGACCATATAAAGGAATGTTGACCTCAAAGGGAGTGAGCAGTTGAATTTGACATGAAGAATCTCATACCTTGTCGAGAGGTTATTTTGATTGAATAATGCTTTGTTTGGGATTTGATTTGGCTCCCTGAAAGGACATATCGTAGAAACATGTGAAGAGGATGGAAAGATAGCAGTTGAGATAACTTGTTTGATGATATTGAATCGGCGATTGATTGATTTGATTTGGGAGCACATGGATTGAGTTGGCAGCATTGACGATGGCTTAGAAGAGCATGACGGCAAAATTTTGTTATGTAAGGAAGAAGGCATGTGCTAGCAACTGTGAGGAAGTTTGTCTCCTTGAAGATAATAGATGAGCCATTTGATGACAAAGTTGCATAAAGGATTTAAGAATCTAGGAAGGTCGAAGTTTGATATGATGTGATGCTAGGAGCTGAAAAGCCCTGCAAGCTACTACTAACATATCCATGAAAGAATAAGTAGTTGATGAATGAGACAAGCTAAGGTTTATGGTTATGTCTCCATGTTTGAGAGGGAGTAAGGATCTCCTCCCTGGTTCAAAGGGAGTAATGACGGACACAATATTCTCCATGTGTCATGCACTATGCCAGGACTAACAATTGTAAGTCTAGAGAAGGCACTAGTAGGGAGAATAAGCATTTGCGCCAGATACTTCTTGAGAATTGAGAATCCAAGATAGGAGTAGTCCTAGGGACTAATACTGTTTGAGGATAAGGGAAGGTATCCAAGATAAGAGTAGTTCTAAGGAGAACCAATATTCTTTGAGGATTGGGAATCCAAAATAAGAATAATCTTGTAAGGACATACCCGGTGAACATCCGAATGTGGTATGTGCCTTGAGAGGTGATGGTAGCGGTGTCCAAATATGTGCCTCCAAGCATTGTGCTCTAATCTAGTGGAGAGTTTGAGCTTGTCAGTCAAGGCCTTGCTATTTTGTAATTGACAATGTTGGTTATGATGATGATGCTTGATGATGCTTATCAATCAGAACTCTTCTTATAAGAATATTTCAATTTGAGAGTATCCTTATATCCTATTGTGTAATTATGAATACCTCCTTATTTAAGAGGGTGTGTTGGAAAAGTAACTAGCTTTAGTCTTCATAATTAACATTGTACTTGTATCAATTTGTATTTTATGTAAAGGCATAAAAAAAGAAGAAGAAAAAAATTATATTTATTTTCTTTAGTCAAAGCATGTTTTTCGTGCTCATAGGGTTTACGGAGCCAGAAAGAATATTTATTATGAGTCAAAGATTCAAAGTCCCATTTGGAATTCTTGCAGCAAAAGAGAAAAGTATTTTATTTTGAATTAAAAAGTCAATTTGTCCTTAACAAGACCATGTCGGCCCTCTAGATGGACAAGTCAACTTGCCCAAACAACGTGACCCTTTGCATAGGGAAACAACTATATATTGACACATGTTCTCCTTCATTTTGCCAATTAGTTCGTTGAGTTTTTGCAGCAAGTTGAAAGGCTTATCTGTGAGTTCTTTGTGATAGAGGATTTGAAAAGGTGTGAGTTTCTCTATGGAATAGAATGTAAAAAAGGTGCGAGTTTTTCTGTGGAAGAGGATCTAAAAATATGTGAGTTTCTGAGGCCAGAATTATGTGAAGCTATGCGTGTTACTGTGACTAACTCTATGATAATATGCAAGCTAAAGAAGTATTCTAATATATGTGAAGTGTGAGCCATAGAAGGGTTCAAATAATAGGATATGCGAGCTATAAGAGTACTATAATGTCTGCGAAATGTGAGTTACAAGAAGGACGAGTATCCCCGTGGGACAAGGCATCTAAAGGATAGGCTTGTGACTAACTAGTTGCCCATATTGAGGCTAAAGCATGACAGAGAATGGAGGGTTGACATGGATCTTGTGGGTGGTCATGGTCTTGGTTTTTCAAGTCCTACATTTCTCACTTTGATCCGATTCTATAAGAAAAGAAGATTGGTTGGGTTTCCCCCTTGTGGGGTTTTTCCCTGGCCTGGTTTCCCCCTTGTGGGGTTTTGCCCTGGCCTAGAGACTATATCTTTGTGTTCTTTGTCTCTTGTGATCTTCATGTTTTATGTTTTGATAATTGTTTGATGAAGAAGAACATAATAAAAGAATAAGAAGCCAACAAAATTCTCACAAGCAATTATCAAGTAAGAGAAATCAATTATAATGTACAAGCCTATTGATTTCTCAATATATCTTTCCCGTATCAAAGGGTTTCTCTTTACTCAAGTCCTCAATGGTGAACTTCTCTCTCCTCGGTTTCCTTGCAAACTTAGTAGTTATGTGTGGTTTTCTTCGCTCTTGCACCACTTCCACGCCTTCTCGATTCTAAGAGCGTCACTATTGTGGCTCTGATACCACTTAACGCAGCGGAAGCTAGTGGTGGTATTCCCTTCTTTGTTCTTGAACTGCCCATCCCTTACAAAAGATGATAATATAAATAAAATGCAAATTAAAAATCCTTGCACCATGATTTTCCTTTGATCCAACCAACAGCTAGTTAGGTTTCGTGGCAGACCTACCAGTTTTCACACCAAGCAAACCCAAATGTCGACCAACCAACTGGGTCCCACCGAGGTCGGGATAGCAGTTTTTTTTCACTTGTTGAAAAAAAGTCAAGGCCCAATTCGGTCCCACCGAGGTCGAGGTCGATTGCTATTCAGTATTCGTTGGGTCGAGAAGTCAGCATCGTCTTATGCCTCCTTTGAAATGCAGTCTGACCAAACTTCATTCCAACTATTCCTTTTTTATGGGTTTGCTCTATTCAGTTGTGGGGTTTCACAAAATTAACAAGTTTTAATCAAAACAGATTATCGTGCATGTCCTAAGATTCTACTAATAATATATATCCAATGTTCCACGGGGACGCATCCCCCAAGGTCGGGTGCGCGTACCCCATGCACCCGGGACGGGGAGTCTCTTGGGGGTGCATTTCCCCACGCACCCTTTTTGGGGAGTCTTGGGGAGATGCAAGGGGGTGTGTTTCTCTAGTGTGGGAGTCTAGACTCCCTAAGACTCCCCAAAAAGGGTGCTTCTGGGCGTCCCCCTTCAATGTGGGAGTCTAGACTCCCCAAAAAGGGTGCCCTTGGGCGTCCCCCTTTAAATTTGTCTAAGAAGACTTAAAAATTAGAGAATTCAAAATCAAAAATTCAAAAATCAAAACCATTAAATTTTTTTTTTTTTAAACTAAAATTAAAGCTAAAAACTAAAACTTAAAAGTCTAAAAAAAAAAAAAATTAAAACTAAATAACTAAAACTTAAAAGCCTAAACCTAAAAGTCATGAAAGGCAAAACTTAAAGTTAAAAGCTCATTTCATTTCAACCCAAAGTAGGGGACCAATCATTGAGATTGAGTCCTTGATGCTGATTTATCATTTTATTTTCAGTGCTCACTATCCATTTTTCATTTTTGAGATGCGACACTAGATATTGATGACTTGACTCTTCACTCTTAACTATTTTTAAGTTTGAACTTTGAAACTTTGAGTTATATAAATTTAGTGTTCAAACTTTGAAAATATAGCATATACTAGTATGTTTTGCTTTCAATTTAGATTCTAGAATGATGAATGATGAATTTAGTTTTAAAATCAATGTAGATTGTAGAATGATGAACCATTGAATGATGAATGATATCGATCAATGTATTTGAATATTTTATTATTGATTTTTATTTTTGTTTTTCGAATCTCATGGTATAATTGATTCAATAATGAGACTTGTCACTTGAGTATGTCATATGAATGATGTATGTATCAAAATGAATGATGAGGATGGATCAATGATTCAAATTTCAATTGTCTATTTAATATTTTTATGCTTTCGTTATTGAACAGTGAACAATGAATATGAACTTGAATTATATATATATATATATATACCTCGACGACTCCCCGCACCCCCGAAATTTCCCTAAAATTTGAGGGTACTCCCACACGTCCCCCCTGTGCGTCTCCCCGCACCGGAGTCTTGGTGGAACATTGTATATATCCAAACAAAAACACAGGGATGTGATCAATCTTCAAATACTGTTATTAACTCAAAGTGGGTATAAACAAAAATGCACATAACACAAAATAATAAAAAATAAATAAAATTACAAAATTACAAAACAAAACAAAACAAAAAAAATTATTTCGTAAATCTTGACATATCAAAACGGCAAACTCAATAATGACGGGAATGGTTTCTCCAAACAATTTTTTTTTAAGCTTTGTACTCCTTTTGAGTTATGCTCCCAAACATTTGTAGGCTTTCTCTGCTAGCGGCCTCTTTTAGACATATACTCAATCTTGATCATACCAAAACAAATGCGAAGAGAGGAAATAATGCACAGAGATATAATGCACACTTTCAATTACTCAAAGCAACATACATTGAGGAAATTCAGTGACTCACCTCCCTCTCCTTCTACCAGATCTCTTTCCTTTCTCCTACATGGGATTCGTCCTACAGACTTCTCTATCCTGAATAAAAACAAACATAAAATATCTTGACAGCATTTACAAATGGGACACTTGCCCCAATAATTTGAAACTACCTAACTCATAAGCCTGACATTTGTCATTATTTACAAGGGCCCACTTGGCCACAACACCAATAGCCTAGAATTCCAATTTTTTTCTAGAATCACGACACTTGGCCTTACATCAATCCTCCTAATTTCTAATCTATACAAAATAAAAAAGAAGGAAAGTGAGATCTCCATCTAGAATTTACATGACCCCCCTTGGCTCTGGACAGTATATGTTGTTTGGAGGTTGATGCTCTTGCATCACTTTGCTACACAAGAATGTGAGTGTGAGCACCCAGTGCAATATAGAAAAGAAAATGTTATATAACACTATGCTTGGTTGCATGCAAGTTTATGCAAGTAGCCTAAGTGGTGCTACTCGTTTCTTATTGTCTAAGACAATGTCATTTCACAAAGAGTTGCATATGCCAGTACATTAAATACAAAGAAGGCTTCTAAACTGAAATAGAATAACCATGTATAATTGCATCAAGAGGAGATCTCCAGTTCAGTGTCATAAAGATGTTGTAATGTAATGTAATGTCTATAAACATTTTGACACGGTCAAAATAAAATAAAAATAAAAATAACCCGTCACGTTTTAGCTCCATATTTACGAGAACCCATGGTATTCATGTGGAATATAGCTTATTTAAAGGGGTGGAATTAAACCAGTATAAATCTATCTTAACTCTGGATCTACCATGTGTTGAGAGCATTGCTTTTAAAAACGGCCAGCTCGGAACCGACTCGACCGAGTTGGTCTGAGCCAAGCCTCCCAACAACGACCCGGCCTAGGAAGCAGTTCAGTCGGTCGGGTTAATAACAAGTCGGCCGAGTCTGTGTTAACCCGATCGGGTTACATATTGCGGCCCAGCAACCCCAAAAAACACCGATTTTTTTTAATTGTTTAGTGTGGGGGACTCCAAAGCACTTTAGTTTTTGTTTAATTGGTCTTTAGGGTCCATTCCCCTTTCCTAAACCCTATTTAACTCACCCAACCCCTCTCATTTCCTTACAGCCATCTCATGCATTTGAGTGAGAATTTCAATGAGTTTGTGAGGAGTTGTTGAGTTTGTTTTCAGAGCAGCAGTGAGGAGTCTTGGGCAAGCATTGCAGCTAGAGTGAGGAGCTTCTTGGGCAACCATTTGGAGCAGCATTGAGGAGTTGGTTTCTTGGAGCAAGTTTGAGGAGGCAGTTTGTGCCTAGAGGTATTTTTTTTCACTTGTAGAAATCTGTTTTTGCTTATTAAATTTTATGTGCAAATCTTGAAATCGTAAAGAGTGTTTTTGGTGAAAGAAATGAACATTGAATCAATTTTATTTTTTTTTTCAAATTTTTTGCTTTCATTTCCAAGTCAAAAAATGGCACCTAGAGTGAATGATGTTGCTTGGGCATATGTTGAAAAGGTTGATATTCAAATGCATTGCACATTTTGCCATAGGAAAATTAAGGAAGGTCCTGGGGGCATTAATAGGCAGGAATTAGAGGCCAAATTACTCCATGTACCTCACCAGAAATTGGGGAGAATATGAAGGATTTGTTAGTCATCTTTGAGAATTTTAAAAAAGATAAGGCTAGGCAAAAAGAGTGTTAAAATTGGGAGGAAAAGGAATATACAAAAAATAATAGTTACCAACCCCCATTTTGATTTTGAGGGTTCTTCCTCTATCCCTTGTACTGATGCATCCAACCCCTTTCGATATGTTCCTCACTCTTTTGATTCTATTCAAGAAAAGGGGAAGGGTAGAATGAAAAAGGGTGATATGAATATCAAAATCTATTCCACTCCCTCCTCTCCATCAGATGCACATGGTCCTCAAGCTAGTAGAAGTCAAATGCAGCCCACTTTAGATGACCATTGGAAGAAAGAACTGAGGGAGACTGCTTGTGATTACATAGCTAGATGGTGGTATGATGTTGATATCCCCTTCAATGCTTCCCGTTCACCATATTATGAGCCTATGTTTGATGCCATACATGCTGCTAGAAAAGACTTCAAAGGCCCTACTATGCATGAGGTAAGGGGGTATCATTTGCAAAAAGAAATTGTTGGACACCTAATCCTCAATGGGTTAGTGTGGAAGCCGAATGGACAAAAGGAGTCCAAGGGACCTTGGGATGTGAAACCCAAGAGTCACACATTGTACTATAAATGTATATCAAGTGTTAATAAAAATTGTATTGCATGTTTTATCTTTCATATCTTTCTTGCTGTCCATGTGTGTTTAACATGGTATCAGAGCAGGCGTATTCCTGCCCTGCATAATTATTTTTGAGCCATTTGTTTTATGGCCCTTATGTGTATGTGCAGATCATTTCATGAATATTTCTTCAGCACAATTTTAGTTGCAATCTGATTATACTGCTGCTGGTGTCTGTTCTCCATAAAATCAGCTACCCCTCTGTCTGACTGTTCAGTTCTCTAACTGTCATAAACGTTTCAAAAAGGGCGTTATTGCACCTGCGCCTCTACTACATGAATTCATTATTTCACATGTGCCTCCATTTACTGTAGTTGGACTGAATGTGTTTGAATGCGTTACTGAATGCTTTATCAGTCATCCTTTCGAAGGTGAACAGTCACTTAATCGCTGGAGAAGTCAGTACAGTAAGCAATTAAAAGAACCGCATCTGCACCTTTCAACCGAGCATGATATAATTGCCACGCATCAATGATGAACTCTTTCCACAACAAAGGGTACTCTATCCCAGCATCCCGCCTGGACCTCCTCCTCTATTTTTATCAGAGGAACGCTCAAGAAAACTTAAAGCCATAAAAAAGCATAACAAGGCAATCGAGTTTAACAACTTCGGCCATGGCGAATATATTTATATAGTTATTTTTATGGGGTTTCGAATTCAAGAGATTCAGTGAAGATTTAGACACAGGTAGTATATTGTTTTCTACTTTGGTATCTAGATTTAATAATAATTATTAATTATTAAAAGCCCGGTGCATTGTGTGTGTGAAAGGGAGACAGAACGACGTCTTTTTGGGCATTCCAGATTCGTTTCGACTGCAGAGAAACGCAGGCTTGAAGACGCAGGTGATACTGAAAAGGCCCTGAACCGGCGAGCCAACATATACATAAAGGGCCTAAGAGCTATTACACCTCGTCTTCAAAATAGAACTAATATGAAGCAGATAAATTGAATGAAAGGGCTAGAATAGAACACAGATTGGAACCTTGGATTCGTCGTGAACTGGAGGCCATCCTTGGGGACAAAGATCTGACAGTCCTTATTCACCTTGTGCTTTCTCTTTAGTTCTCCAGACTCGGGAAACAAGAAGGGATGCGGAATTTGGTCCCCTCAAGCAAAGAAGATGAGTTTATGATGAGATACGCAAGTTGAATGTGTCGTTGGAGTAGATATTCGTCTGCACAATGTAAGGCTCACCCGAAGCATTTCCCAAGAATTCGAAATCGAATTCGTCGTGCAGAGTCCACTCAGAAGACATATAAAAAGCAGTAATTGTGCCTGCAGAGTCATCTGGAACGAGCTTAAGCAACAACTCTCCCTCATACATAACATAATTCATAAATCTGGGTGATCGAATGTATCTTGAGGCCTAATTATTTTACTGAGGCGAACCATAATTTTGGCGGAAGAAGGTTGTGGCCAATAACTATCTCGTGGAGGCCAAGCACTCTATTGACAAAGGAGCAACGCATCTAAAGGCCAAGTATCCACCTGTTTTCCAGACACTGTCCTTGAGCTACGCATTACCTCTTTACAAAGGGCCGATATCGTTGTTTGCCTGGGCCATGTACCATTCAGTGCTTGAGCATGGCCACTGAGGAAAGGTTATTCATCTCCATGGGTCGAGTTAGGATCAAGAAGTGGACATGAAGAGACCCTGCATATCAGTCTAAGGCTCCACATATATCCTTGCTGGCTTTGTGTGTTTCCAGTGTTAATTTGGAGACCATATCAGGGGAGATAACACGCATTATTGTTGGGTTCGGCCACCTGGAGATTGCACTGCTGGAAGTTCCCTTGGAGCGGGTCAAAAATTCTGGAAGACACCTTGCCACTCATATGCCAAAATCCCAAAAAGACTGGACCCATAAAACTCGGAAATATATTGTAGAACAGAGGTATTCTTAAGGAGTGGATTTTACAGGACGAGTCCATATGGCTGTGACAAACCAAGTTTGTACCTAAGTACCACATGGTTTTTCTACTGAGTAAATCAAGTTATGTCTACAGCCTATCCACTACCCTAGTGCGAGTTTTCTTCTGTGACTGAGCTGTGTATGTGGACTGCCATTGACTGTCTATTTTTCAGGAGTAATATCGGAGGGTACTATCTCTTGATGAGCTTCTTACTGAGGAGAAGAACAATATCAACATAAGAATATTATATGGCAGTATTGAGTATCGAATGAAGTAACTGAGTAAAGGAAAGGAGTTGGAGTTGCACAAATTCACCCCTGGCACAGTTGAGAAACCCTTTGTGTCCATAACCATATCAGAAAAAGGAATCTGGATGATGTTGGATTCTCTCGACTAAATATTGAAGGATATGGTAATACCCTGGAGATTTTCTGAAAAATCTCAGGATATCCGTGGCTTGCCTTGCGTTTTTCTTTAATCTGCAGAATTTTCTTTGTGTACCTTGAAGATATTTAGCAGCTGATAGTTTTGCAGCAGTCGAGGGATTTCTTCAAAATATTAGAGGATTTGGGTAACTGTCGGCTAAATATAGAAGGACTCGGTGATATTTGTATAATTTTCATAGTTTCAAGATATCTCTGGTTGGTTTTTTCCCTTTAAGCTACAGGGCTTTCTTGTGTAACTTGAAGATATTTAGCAGCTGACATTTTTCTGTGGGATTTTGGAGGATTTTTAAGGTGTGGAAAAATTGCTAAGCTTGAAATAATATTAGAGTTATTGAGAACTCTAATCGTATCCAC
>APFE030196024.1:100864-143632 GCA_000404065.3 Pinus taeda
TTTATATTACAGCTCTCTTCTTGGACTCATACATAACCCTTCGGATTAAGGGGGGGAATGTTGGACACCTAATCCTCAATGGGTTAGTGTGGAAGCCGAATGGACAAAAGGAGTCAAAGGGACCTTGGGATGTGAAACTCAAGACTCACACATTGTACTATAAATGTATATCAAGTGTTAATAAAAATTGTATTGCATGTTTTATCTTTCATATCTTTCTTGTTGTCCATGTGTGTTTAACAGAAATTGCCTCCATTAATGACTATTTGAAAGATTTCAAGGACTCATGGGCAAGAACAGGATGTACCATCATGTCAGATGGATGGACTGATCAAAGGAACCGTACCATCATAGACTTTCTTATCTTCTGCCCACAAGGAACCATGTTTCTAAAATCAATTGATGCATCTGATAAGGTAAAAGATGGGCAATTGTTGTTTCAAATATTGGATGAGGTCGTTGACGAGGTGGGGTGGCTAATCGTGTTCAAGTCATCACAGATAATGCCTCTAACTATGTTCTTGTCAGTAGACTATTAGATAAAAAACACAAGACCATCTCTTGGACCCCATGTGTTGCACATTGCATAGACCTCATGCTTGAGGATATTGGAAAATTAGATTGGGTCAAAAACACTGTTGATCATGCCAAAAGCATAACAAAATTTATCTACAACCATTCATGGATTTTGAGCCTCATGAGGAAACACACAGGGGACAAGGATATTATTAGGTGAGCAATCACTAGATTTGCTACTCATTTTCTGACATTATAATCTATGCTTTCACAACATAGAAACTTGCAAAAGATTTTTTCTAGTGAAGAATGGAATCTAAGCCAGAGGTCTCACAAAGTGGAAGGCAAAGAATTGAAAAAGAAAGTTAATTGAGAAATATTTTGGAGAAAGGCAACAGAGATTGTGAAACTCGCTGAGCCACTAGTTAAGGTGTTGCAGTTGGTGGAGGGGGAAATATTGGCTATGGGCTTCATTTATGAGGCTATGGATCAAGCAAGGGAGCAAATAAAGAGGGCATACAAGGATAAAGTGGCTAAGTATGGGCCCATTTGGACAATCATTGATGAAAGATGGAACAATCAACTCCATCGCCCTATACATGTAGCTGGGTATTTTTTGAACCCACGTTATCATTATAAAGTTAAGGAGACAAGAACTTTGAGGGGGGAGGTTAGAGACAGACTGATTGACTGCATTGATCACATGATCCCATTGGAGTGTGATCAGCCAGAGATACACCGACGAGTCGCAACCTTCACCAATGCCTCAGTTACCTTTGGGAAGAACCTAGCAAAGATTGCAAGGGAAGCAGATGAGCAAGGTAAACAAAAATTTCAATTTTCAAATTCTTAATACTTATTTTGTTAAATCGTTTATAATTTGAAAGTTGGATATAATTTGTAATTTTGTTGAGCTAAGTCATCACACTCCTATGGCTTTTGAAGCACAATGGTGGGAGGCTTTTGGTAGCTATTGTCTTGAATTGCAGAAGTTTACAATTCGTATTTTGAGTCAAACTTGCAGTGCTACTGGGTTTGAGCGCAATTCGTCTGTCTTTGAGAGGATTCACACAAAGAAGAGAATATGTTTGGATCAAAAATGGTTAAATGATCTAGTCTATGTCCAATACAACCTTCGGCTCAAGCGCAACCAATTGCTAAACAAAAGACATGATTCAAATTCCATTGTGTTGGAAGACATTGATCCAACATCAGAATGGGTCGTGGAGAGTCATCCAACAGAGTTTGCTTCTCATGAGGCTATGGATTATGAATTACAAACAATAGCATCACTCGAACATATGTTCAGTTGAATGCAAATCCTGATCCACTTATACCAGCCTCAGCGTCACAGCCAACAAGTCCTCCAGTTGCAGACGCTTCCTCTGCTCAGCCACGACAGAAGCACATACCCCGTTTACCTCAGCTTGCATCTGCTGCACAACCTACTAGTGTTATCGCTTCTACAGTTGCAATTGGAGATGATGATGAGGACAAGCCATGGGCCCCCCTGTCTGACTCTGATGATGATCCAGAGATTGATCCACATGATCTTGGCTCCTCTGGCAGTAGCCAATAGTACTAGTCACTGTTTACTTTTTTTGTAGAGGCCATTTCTAGCCTCCTTGGTTATGTGTTTTTATTTTGACCTCTTGTATTGGACAGTGCACTGGGTGCCATTTTGATATCATGGATATATTCATGAGCCTACTTTGATCATATGTTGTCTTCTATCTATAATCTAATGTTGTGTGTTTGGAAACATGAACGAAAATCTTTAAAATTATGTTTTTTTATTAAAAAATAAATAAAATAAAAAAATAAAAAAAATAAATAAATAAATAAATATATATATATATATATATATAATATATATATATATATATAATATATTATATAATGTATTTTTTTACAACGACCAAGTCATTGAAATCGAGTCGACCGAGTAGATACTTTGTCGGAATCGACCCTCGGCTGAGTCGTAGCTGGAGTCGGAGTTTTAAAACATTGGTTGAGAGGGATGAAATCTCTTGAGATGCAAACCTCTTTTAGAATGAAAAGAGATTTGAACCCTTTCACTGCTTTAATAATCCAGACTTAAGATGGATCTAGACTGGTTGTTAAAGTAGGTCATGCGGCACTTAATTAACAAATGTTTTACTAAAATTAATTTACCTTCCAAGCGAAAAATTTCCCTCATTATTCATTATTATCCCATATAAAGTATGATTTGCTATAAACAAATTGTATCCTTAATTAATAAGCATTGGGAAATAACCCTAACACTCTGTCAAGAAAATATATTGTAAGATGGGTATGACCTGTATTGATTCGAGACAATGTGAAGTCAATTATTGCCACTGACAAGCCAAAGGTTTGGGCTTCCATTTGTTTGCCATGCATAATAAATTGCGCCATCTTTTCTTTGTCACGAGATAGAAGAATGTTACCCCTGCACAATCGCTTTTGAAGATTCATACGTATTTGGTCCCATTAAAATACCAAAGCACACAAATGATGAATCTGAAACAAAGCTTTCTAAAATTGCATAAGATCCAATATTTTGAATTGAAATCCATAAATTTATCAGAAACGTCTAGTAATGGGGAGAAGAGTAGGACCAGTGCAAGTCTCTGTGTTCAAACTCGCAGGCTGCTTCTGCTACAGCTAGAGAGGCTGTCACCTGTGAGAAATTTGCCAAAACAGATCAATCAACCGGAATGTAATTATAATTTTGATCTAAAAAACTATTTGAACAGAAGAATCTATTTTACTGCAATTTGCAAGAAAACCTGAATCATCACACTTCGAGCTTCATCAAAGTCCGAAAGCACAAAACTCTCGAGGTCCTGCCCTCCATCTGCTAGAATAAATGTTATGTACAACTGATCTAGGATCGGTTAGCTCACTTTCTAGTTGAAAAGACAACTAACTACTTCAAGCTACGTAACACATGCTTCTTTGAAATATTGTACTCTGCTTTTCAAAACAGTAGATTGAAAGAAATGGTCATTAGTCTTCAAACCTGCTTTTCTGGAAATAACATAGGATGGTCATTTTCTGATGTGTGTTTTTCATCCCAATCTTCCCATGCTTTCATTATAAATGCATCATATGTTCCTTGGCAAACCCGTATTCTGGAAACGTTTAAATTTAATATAAGTATACCAGCAATAAGGGTTTTTTTTTCAAAAATAATTTACTCATAAAACTGAACAAGGATAATTGAAGAATAAGTTCATATAAATAATCATCAATTATAAATTAAATATTAACACACCATAACTATTCAATATATTAACACCATCTCATATATACTAACTATTAACAGTATGGAATTAATAAAAGATAAAATAATTATTATTATTATATATAGAAATAATCAATATGAAATAATATCAACAATATATTATTAATATTATTTCTTTTATATATACATATAGAGTAAGTTAGTAGGTATTTTCTATTATTGGATCAAAACTTCATCCATACATGCCATTTGTCTAGAGAGCTTATTGACAATTGTTGGTGCACCTGTTTGAGGCGAGTCCATGATCATGACAAAAAACTATAACAAAATTCTAACTGAGCATCTTACCATTTAAGGGGAAACCATGATGTAATAGGCCCATGACCTTGGCAGAGACTATAACAAAAATCAAGCTAAGGATCCTACCCTGAGAAGGGAAACTAAGATGTAATAGTCATTGCGACAAAACTAGACACACACACAAGGGGAAACCAAGCCTTAAATGCCTCGACATCAACTAACATAATAAGCTAAACATTGTTTCAAAAGACTACAAAGGATACCAACATAGATTGCAAGACCAAGAAGAGAACCAAAAGGTTAGGGCACACCAAGGTGATTTGCCTCGTTAAATAGGGTGATGGGAACCTCCTTGGAGGTTCCTAGTGCTCAAACATGAACCTTTCCACTTTGATTTTTCACTAACCAAGAAATCAAGGTTATTAAGACCTTGTTGTGTCGCTCAAGAGCACCCAACCTATCAACAATGCATTGTTGCTTCTCTTCCTACAAAGAGAGAGCCTATGCAACGAAGGCCTTTCTATGCCAGTATAATCCCTGAGTGTGCTAAAATTGTGTGTCCACGTGCTTGAAGTTCCTGGAACCTAAACAAATTATGTGATTTCTCCTTCCATCTAGCCCTTTGCTATCATCTAGCCCTGATGTGCTTCTCCGACCATTGGGCACAGTGTTGTTGCTTCGAGGAAGTCGAGATGTGATATGCCATGGCATCAACGGTTGCATCCCTCTCCGCCGTAGAACTGCAGGAGGGTCATGTCTTATGTTACTTCCCTTTACTCCACCGACGGTACAACACTCCCTCCCACTCCGTTGTCCTAATCCAAGGCTATGAGAAACGTTACCTATGAATTAACCCAACCTCCATAGTTTGTCATGTAGATGGGGTTACAAAAATGCTCCATTTTTTTCTAAGTTTGCAAAATTAAAATATGATATCACCATCCCACCCATCTTGTTGAGAACTTTTTGGTGATATAAATTTCACCTCAATCTGAGTTTCAGATCAAAATTTATGTCCATTCAAGGTTTTGGCCAATTAAAAGAGGTAATGTCATCACTAGGCACCACATGGCACCCACGTGACCTTCACCAGTCTTGGTGGCACTACCACACTATCACTGCAGGACACACAGTTACTATCCACATCACACTGGAGCCACAACATGTGGCCACTATCAAGTAAAGAGAAACAAGCAGTGGGATCAACCTGACTCTTCATCGGCATGACCATATGACATTCACAACATGCTAGAACTCATAGCGTAGGCAGTGAGCGGCGACAAGGTTTTGTTTTGAAACCATGGTCGAATCAACCTAACTCCTATTCCTTCACCCAATACAAAATCAACCATAGTGCTTGGGTGAGCGGTGTTCCACGTTGCTTCTTTACAAATCCAATGACCCGAAAGCAGGTAGCCTGATGGACCCACTCCCGACACATCTAATTGTCGAGGTCCATCAACCTACTTCTTCGCTTCCCTCATTCTGAAGCTCTAACAACCAAAACGCTAAGAGCCCAACTCTAGGGTGTTACGGTTTGAAGTCACAATCTTATACTTCAAACATCAATGAGTGGAAATGACAAGAGGGAAGATCCTACTTGCCAGTTGCAAAGATACTTTGTCCAAGCGTTGGAACCATGGCCCTCACAGCACCTTGCCATAGTCGATCATGAATAGGTGTCCAAGTTACTCCTCCTTCAAAATTTAAGAGAGGACATAGTCTCAAGCTCCAAGTACACACAAGACTTTATTGACCCTTTGCAGGTCGATATAAGAGTTCAAAGACATTCAATTGACCAATTAACTAATCATGAAAGATGTAAGGTCGCATGTCTACTCAAGGAGGATTATGCTCCAATTGTTAAACAATATATTATCTCTAACCACTCAACACTATAGTTTTCAACCATAGCAACATGAATGTACGTAAACCTACAGTTTACCACCATATTTATGATCTAAGCAATTATCACGATTCACAACAACCCAAGTGTTCATTCAGTTTAAAACATGCAATCTATTTGCAATTCATGAATAGGGCAACAAACTCCATAATCCAAGTATTCAAGGCTGATAATATTGTGTGAGGAATTATAGATCCTCTAGTAAAACAAGTCAAGTTTGTTAAGGGCATATCTATTATATCCCTTACGCATACCAACCAAGTGAAAGAAAACACCATACACTATTAACATATCAACCATCACATTAAGTTCCCATATGATAGGCATGATGCCAATTGTGAATGAAAATGAGATTCTCAGTAAAGCACAGGGGTAGGGTTTCTCTCTGTTACTAGGGTTTTTGAGCATTCGACCCAGTTCAGCCATGACAGAGATGAGGGGGCTTTGAGGCCCCCTCATTTCGAGACGCGGTCATGGGTAAAGGAAGGGAACCCAACGCGTCGTTCTTAACCAAGCTCATGACATACAGTGCCTTCCACTCATCCAAAAAATTCAGAGTAGCCAGCTTGGGTAAAAAGGAAACAGGAAATGCCCCAAAAGGAGTTTGGACTTCGCAGTGCGGAGCAGAGGTAAGAGTCCACCAGTCTATCGCACCACAAATTTAGAGGCCTCAAACAGAGACCAACAACTGCAAACCGAAAGCAAAAAAGATACCAGTGTTGGAGATTCAAGACACGGACGTTGCAACCTATAGCGACTTCATGTAGGAGCATGCCATCAAGTAAGTTCATGGGGATCTAGTCCACGGAAAAAGCACTGAATTGGTGGATTCAAAACAAATGGCGCCCAAAAGCAGAGATAAGACTGCAGTTAGGATCTAAAGGCTTCTTCACAATCATATTCAATCTCATGGAAAACCAGGGCCGTATTTTCAAGGGAGGCCCATATTTCTTCAATTCGGCAAGTCTTTACATGAAGTATTGGAAGGAAAACTTAACTCCTAAAAAGGAGGACTTCACCAAGGTCCCTGTATGGTTCAGCCTTTACCCACTACCCACGGACTAGTCGTCACCCTCTATGTTAAAACGAATAGGAGACAAGTTGGGGGAATACATTAAAATGTCAGAGAGTACCAAGAATGGATACTATGTCTCATGTGCAAGAATCTGCATCTACATGGACATTTCAGGGGCATTACCGGAGGCCATTAAGTTGTTATTCCGAGATGAAATATGGCTCCAAAATATAGACTATGAGCACATACCCTTTAGATGCTGAAAATGCCATGAGCATGGGCAGTTATTCAAAGATTGCCCCCGGAATAACTCACAAAAAACCAACACACAAGCGCATAAGAATGCAAATGAACAAGGCTACACCAAGGTTGGACCCAAAAGCAAAAACAACAGGTAAACTCAAGCCAAGCAATGCCCACAACAATCATCCAACAAAAACAAGTTTGAAGCCCTACAAGAAGAACAGGAAGAACCAACCTCAAATGAACATGTTGATAAAGGAAGCAAAATGCCAACCCAAAACTCAACAATTCAAAATCACATTCTAAGGGAGGACTTCGAGCACTACCCCATCGAGAATGGCCAAACCTTAGAAGACACTGACATGGAGCTGGTAACATCAAAAAATGCAATTGAAGACCATGCTATAGAAGAAGCTCCCTAAGGTGTGGATTCATCTCAATAGCAAAGGAATGGGAGAAAGGTGGTTTGTCTGCCATACCTGAGGAGTATATCCAAAAAATAAAAGGGGCTTGTCTATTACAAGAGGAATTAAAACAAGGCATGGTCATGACACCCCCAAAACACAATGCTCTTAAAGGAATCTTATCAAATATCACAACAGATCAATACAACCCCCGAGCTCCAAGACAAAAGAGGGAGGAAAACCACAAGCCAACTCCTCGAGGATCTAGGAGAAAGATTAATCAATGAGGGCAAGGTAAGAGCTCTCACTCTAACCCCCCATCTTTCTAAATGAATTACATCTCTTGGAACATCAAAGGCTTAAATAGCCTTGGGAAAAAAAGACTCCTAAAACACAGAATAACAATCGATAAACCAAACATAGTTCTCCTCAAGGAGACGAAGATTGCAATCGAGAACTTGTCGACCCTACACAAGGAATGTATCAAAGGCTACAACTATTTAGCCAATGCAGCTTTTGGTTTTGCTGGTGGGAAATTGATTCCATGGAGGAGCTCTCAATATGAGTTAACTTCTTCAGTGGCAACCAGAAGCTTAGTCATAGTGGTCCTCAACATCACAGGCACCACTAAAACCATTTGTGTAACCATCATCTATGCACCCCACAAGGCAGAAGAGAGCATTCAAATGTTATTTTCGATTATGAGAATCCTTGACATCATACCTCTTCCCTTCAAAATCATATGGTTAGACATCAACATGGTCCTTAACCAATCGGAAAGGAAAGGAGGTCTACAGACGTTGGATAGAGCTCTGAAATCTTTCAAGAAACTATCAACAAAATGGGACTGATAGACATTCTAACAGTGAACGGTACCTACACCTGGAACAACAGAAGAGGTGGGGATAGGCAGATAGCTTCAAGGCTCGATAGATTTCTGATCTCGGAAGCAATCTATTTGACCTCATGGGAAACTGAACACTGAATATTACGCCAAACAAGTTCTAATCACCGGCCAATAGCTCTAAGGTTGCATATTACCAAAGCCAAAAAATCGGCCCTTTCGATTTGAAGCCTTTTGGCTAGAGCATTTGGACTTCCTAAGCAACTTGAACAACTGTTGTGAAAGCTCTCCACCCCAAACTGGCACTAGAATGTACCAATTCCAGCAAAAAGTGAAGCATATAAAAAACAAAACCAAAATTTGGAACAAAGAAGTCTTGGTAACATTATCAAGGACAAAAAGGAGTTGGAGCAAAGCATGGAGGAAAAACAACAACAAATCATCCAACATTGCATCACAAACCAGTTGAAAGAGGAGGAAATGAACCTTCACATACAATGGGAAGAGAGAGCTAAGCATGAGGAAAAACTTTGGCAAGAAAAATCTAGAATTCACTAGCTCCGGTGTGGGGAAAGGAACTCCTCCTCCTTCCATCACTCCATGGTTCAACACTGAAGGAACAACAGAATTCTCAGCCTAAGAACTGAGGATGGAGGTACTGTTAATTCCCATTAAGACATTTCGAGCGAGCAAAATGATTTCTATAGCAAGATCCTGGAACAACCTCAAGTAGACAAATCCCATGCCATAAGGAAAATCACTAACAACATTCCCACAATCCTAAACGAGGACAACAACAAAATGCTCCTATAGGAAGTTGAGGAAGGATAATGAACATGCTAAATGGAAAAGGTCTAGGACCAAATGGTTTCACCATTCATTTTTTTAAAATTTGTCGATCTTTCATCAAAGATGAAGTTCATACCCTGATGGAGGACTCGAGGATCAACAAAATAGTCCTACAAGCACTGAATGCCACCCTTCTTGTTCTCATCTTGAAGGAGGAAGGAGTTCATTCTCCGAATCGATTTCAACCTATTACCCTTTTTAATGTAATTTATAAAATCATTTCCAAGGTTTTGGCCAATATAATCAAGAATGTTCTTTCCCTCCTTATCTCAACCAACCAAGCAAGGTATGTGGACGGGAGATAGATTATGGATAGCATTATCTTATCACATAAAATGATACACTCGCTTAGATTATGGATAGCATAGCCTTCGACAAACTTAGCTGGGAATATATGCATAAAGCCTTAGCTGTTAGTATGGCCTCGTGCGAAGTTGTCTGGTTGAGGACGATGTTCACTGAGTTGTTTCGACATGTGTTGGAAACCACCATGATACTTTGTGACAACCAGAGTGGGATCCGATTATCAAAGAATCACGTATTTCATGATCGGTCTAAGCACATAAACATCAGGTACCACTTTATCCGGAATATGGTACATCAAGGAGCAATAAGACTCCTTCACATTAGGACTGATGTGCAAGTCGTCGATATCCTGACAAAGCCCCTGGGAAAGGTCAAATTCTTGACTTTCCGAGAACTACTAGGAGTCGTGGAGAGACCCTCCCCTGAGGGTCTTGTATGATATGGATATTGAACTTGTTGAAGTTTCTAAGCTTACTTAGTTTAGAAACCCTTCAAGTACTTTCTCTAATTTATTCCTACCTACTTGTTATTTTTCTTTAACAAGTTATTTACAAAGTAAATACTGAAAATAAACACCAGTGCATGCTCAGCATATTACAGATTAGCAACTAAAAGAAACAAGAACAAACACACCACATGACACCATTATTTTTGGATCAATGTCCCCAGAAAAACCCAATGCGGGAAAACCTGTGTAGCTATCTAAAGGTTTTCTTATTAAGCAATATCAGAGTACAATCTGGGTACCGAAACTGGCCTACCCAACAGAGAATTTCCTTAGCAGCTATACCTCAGAGTTTGAGAGAAATCTCCTAGTTGAAACCCCAAAAATCCTTCCAGCAGCTCCTCAGCACAAAACTGCTATGCAGCGCCAGCGTCTGCCCAATCTGGACAGCGTTAGACCCTCTCTGTCTTACGTTGGCCCTGTGTCAGCCTTTCTTGGCCTGCGTCAACCCCAGGAGGTCCAGCATCAGCGTTCTAGGCCTCTGCGTCAGACACGCTAGCCTCTTTGGTGCTCTACGCAGCAGTTGGTTGCCTCTATGTGGCTCTACGTCACTCTCTTTAGCTACTACACTGCTCTCCCAGCACAATCTTTGCCTTCTCCCTTTCTCTGTACTCAATGCCCCTCAACTACTCTTCCGATCACTGATTCTATCTCTCTTAGCAAACCCCGCTCTAGAGAATAGAATGACTGATCATCTTGTTTGCTCTCCAAGGGACCCTCAAGCCTCCTCTTATACATTTCATGTTGGCATCTCAATAGCAAAGATTAATTCCCTAATCAACGGCTAAGATTAGATTTGTCTTCATCCATGTCTTTTGGACCACTCTAACACAAATTCATATTAATACACATTAATATTTTATTTTCCCCAAGTTTAGATTTGGTATTAATTTAATATCTCCTTATCTGTTTAGAATCTGCCCAAACCCTTTCTGGGTATTGGAGATCTGATGTGCCCTACCTCTCCACCAAATTTCGTGGCTAAAGCACATCCGATGCTACCCCAAATCAACAGAACTTTGGGAGCTTCAAGGGGCATGGGGTACCTCTTGGGGCGATGAGAAACCATAGGGTGAGTGGTTCAGCCTTCCCCTAATGGTTCGTTATGTAGGCAGGATGAGTGGTTCATCCTTCTCATCCTAAGACACAATCATAGGGTGAGTGGTCCAGCCTTCCCCTAGTGATTTGTTGTGTACAGGGTGAGTGGTTCAGCCTTCCCCTAAGATACGCCTTAGTGAAATGTAGGCAAGATGAGTGCTTCATCCTTCTCTTGCTGAGACATCCTACCCATGCAATCTGGCACTCATGGGAAGTACCTCTCATCTGGCCAATGAATACGGAAATGAGGATAGGAACCATAATACTACCGATGGACGTATCGTGTACTACCGTACTCCCTATGCTAGGGTGATATTGATCTGGGGCCAATTGGAATTGACTTTGGATCAGTAAGAGTGGTATGAGACACTCTATTTGGAACTGATTTCAGATCAATAAGAGTGGTATGAGACACTCTTTATTTGGAACTGATTTCGGATCAGTAAGAGTGGCGTGAGACGTTCTCTTTATTTGGAACTGATTTCGAATCAGTAAGAGTTGTATGAGACACTCTCGTTATATGGGACTGACTTCGGGTCAATAGAGAATGGTAAGATACATTTTCGATCACTTCTTCTTCTTCATAATTCAAAAAAGTAGTGCAGGTCACTGCATTGATGGCAGAGATGGTACAGACTGGCAAATGCATTAGCAGATGGAGTTCTCCCTAGTTGAGAGAGAGTGTTAAAATTGGCAACTAGGGCCAACTCCATGTGGGTCACCTTATTTATGGCAAATGATAATTTTCTTGGATTTCTCTCTTCGAGAGGTGTAGGATTGATCTAAAAATCATCCGATTCCGACATGTATTTATGGAAATATGAATTTATTTATATTATTTGACAATTTTTCAAGGTCGGCCAGCAACCAAATAACCCCTAGCTCAACCTCAACGTTGCATTTAAATAGAGGAGGCCTCAAGTCATTTGTGACACACATCTCTTGTCATCTCTCTCAGCTCGTTTGGGTTTGGTGGAAAGAGAGGTCTAGAGGGATATCCCTAGCCGCAGTCCTAAAGGAAGGAGATCTAGCCGCAATTCTAGAGAAGAGGCCATGCCCTAGCTGCAGCCATAAAGAGCCCTAAAAGCAGTCTTGTGAGGAGGTCTGGCCACAGTTAAAAGGAGATATCTATACGCAGTCAAGGTAGACATCCATATGCAGTCAAGGAGGAAGCCTAGTCATTGGCTGCAGTGAAGAGAGCCTCCTATCCGCAGTCCAAAGGTGCCCTAGCCACATATCAAAGGAGCCCTTAATACGCACTTAAGGAAGGCCCTAATCCACCGTCCAAAGAGGCCCTAATCCGGTTTCCAAAGAGGTGCTAATCGCTCTCCAAAGAGGCCCTAAATCCGCAGTCACAAAGAAGTCGTAATTGTTGTCACAAGAGAGCCCTAGCTGCAGTCTAGATTGCCCTAGCCGCAATCAAAAGGAAGGCTCTAATCTGCAATCACAGGAGAGCCCTAGCCGCAGTTTAGAGAGAACTAGTCGCAACAAATAAAGACCTTTAATCTGCAGCAAGAAGGAACCTAGACAGTGTGGGAATTGACCGCGTTTAATAAGGTTGATCTAGTGCATTAACAAAGGTCTAGTGTAGCCTCAAAGAGAAGGTCAATGTTTAGGGTGATCTCTTAGGATAAGACTGGAAGTGGTGTTGTTGCTCAAGGGTCAAGATTGTAGGGCTGTCAGCGTTGCCAATTGGAGGTTGTTGGGTGCTATGTGTAGGCCTAACTTGTTGCTGGCCTAGGCCGTAGGCCATAGCCAACAGCATAGATTGTTCTAAAGGTTGCACAAGTCAGACTTGAAAGCGTGGCAGTGGAGTATGGAGCACCACAGCCTTTGAAGGCATGTATTGTTGGTTGTGTGAAGGATCAAGACTGAAGGTTGATGCCCTAACTCATGAAGCAGTGACAGCTAATGCAGCTAGAAGACAACAACGTTATGGGAAATATAATGGGTCAATATTTGACTATTTTGGCTCAGTTCGATGAGCATCCTGTTGATGCCTCTTAGATGAAAGATTCAGTCATGTTTGTGAAGAAATATAATAAACTAATAAACCATTGATAAAATAAATAGCAAAAATATAGAAAAACCAGACATGGCGGAAAAGGCCTGAGCCTCACTGTATTCCTCTCATTCTCAATCCAATGTATAAAGATTTATAATAATACAAATAAATACATGAGGAAGTTTGTCTCAACATAGTGCATCTATCTTGAACAAACTTGGTTGAGATATTTTCTCAACAAAACACTAATCTAGGAGAACTAGTTGGAGAGAATCTCTCATCCTAACTAAACTCCCTAGTTTGAGGAATTAACTCCTAATTCCCAAGATTTGATTTATTTAATTATAATTTTGGATTTATAATTGTTTTATTATGAAAGTGAGGCTAGCATTCCCCTCCTAATGATAAATCCAAAATAAAAACAACGAACCCTCTTCCAAGTTCTCAAGTTGATCCTCAAAAAACATTTGCTTGAAAAACCGCCAAAGCTGGATGCTGAAGAAACAGCAATATGAAGAGACCATGACTTAGCTGCATGTTTGATTCATCTCTGAATGTCGCTTGACAACTCCATCACGTACCAAGCTGCAAAAGGATCCAACTATCTATTGCTTGAAATCAGCGTCCTGAGTCCACTGAAAAAATTGATGAACGTCCACGGTGTATTTGTTTGTCCATTAACAAAATTTTATGAACGCCCATTGGCAAATCTGCTGATGATGATCGCACACTGGCTGATGACATTGAAAAACAACATATTGTTGCTTTTGCTATGTTTGAAAACTGCTCACTGTTGACTTTGATGTCAATCGCCCACTGGCGAATTTGTTGATGCTCACTTGCTAATGAAAATGCCCACTGGCAACTTTGCTGATGTGGTCGAGGCTTTCAGTCGACAACCACTATCGATTTCATTGACATTTTCCCCCCTCTGTCAGTTGAAAGGAGAGACAATCTTCTTCAAATTATTTCTGAACTCCCCCCCTTCAGGGGTAGGAGTGTTTCACTGATCTACTCCCTCATTCAATTGCATGAGAGTACCATCGTCATTTTTATTGTTGACTGCAATATGTGTGAGTGAATTCAATTGTAGAACTTATACAATCTTTTGACCGTGGATGACCATTCTGAGGGATCAATCCATGAATAATTGATCTTCAATCCGGTTGATGAATGATTTGACTTGCCACAATGGTGACAAGGATGGAGATCAAAACATTGATCTTCCAGATGACTGGTTCTTTAACAATGAAGGCATTTTGGTTTGGCTGCAACTTTAGTTTGTGTGTATTTCTGTTTGTCTGCAACTTCAGTTTGTGTGTATTTTTGTTTGTCGTCAACTTTCTCAAAACTAGTCGATGTGATTTGTGCAAGAAACCTTCCACTGACAAACTTAATGGGCCTTGAATAATCTAGGATATGCAAGTCGGCGTCATCTTTGACATATTCTAAGCCTCGTCGATTTCTATCACTTTGGATGTCTTCCCATGGCTTGATGATAGGTTTGGAAGAAAGTTGAGTTGGATCTGGGACTACTTCGACACTTGAAGTTGGTTGAATCAGTGACTTGGAATCATCAGTTGTATTGTTCAAAGACTTGGAAGCATCACTCTTCTCTAGCAACTCATTTCTTTGTAGTTGCGACTCCAATTGAAGGAACTCAATCATTTCATGTGCATGTTGAAGATGCACTTGAATATCAGCAAGAGTTGTTTTGTTGATGTTCACCATGTCACAAGCTAATGATAAAATCAAATTGCCAAGAATTTGGGACAGTTGAATGTGTGCTGCCATGTTAGCTTGCTCACTTTGAATTCAAGATAGCTTGTACTATTGCTTATTGTGGATGCTTTAAACACTTGTCTGAGCTTTATAATTTGGTTGCTTGAACTCTTAATTTCACGCTCGCTTCATGACAATCGCTTTGCTTGAATGCTTCACTAACACTTTATGAATCCTTCAATCAACTTCACATTGGCTTGTTTGTTGTAGATGTCATGCTTTGAATTTTCACACTTGATTCTGACACACTCGCTTGCTTTGTTGTTTGAATGACATGCTCCCTTGATTTATTGCTTATTGCATTTGTGTTAAACACTGGCTTGATTTGATGCTCACTTGAAGAATAGAATACTAAAATTCACACTCATTTCATGATGATTGCTTGCTAGATGGCTTGTTTGAACTTGTTGGAGTGATTACTGACACTTTGTGTTTTCTTGAATTTACGCACTGAATGTGCTGATTTTAAAAAAAGGAAGGGTGTCGAACACTGTCGAAAATGCACCCAAGAGACAAATGACAAGTTCAATTTTGATGACTCAGTTGAAGACTTACTTGACTCAATGTATTCACCTTAACAATTCAAATTAGGGTGACGGTTACAATCGAGAATGCCCCCGTACAGTTCAGTTACAAAATGTTTATCTGCAAGTGATACAAAGTGTTGATGGTGTTGATGTCGTCTTGGCTTGAAATGCTTGATTTTGTAGCGTCCTTAACTTGATTGCTTTGATTACATGATGTGAAATGTGCTCGCTTGAAAGATCATCTTATCAAGTTGATGATGTGACGCTTTGTCTTTTGTGTACATAAGCTTCATTACAGCAGCTTGATTAAGCATTCTTATACTTAAGCTTGATTATGTGCATGTAGTTGTTTAAGCATAATATAAAGAGAGCTTTTTTATAATCTGAATACAAGTCATGCACATGCATTCATTACACACGGTGTACCTAAGATCCCCTTATTCAATTTCGGGTGGATCAAAGACACAAGCACCACAAAAATTATGACTTTATTAATTACTGGAGTACATCATTCTCCAATGTCACAACTTTGTCGTGGAAATTTCTCTTGCAAACTTTGGAAGCAAATTGTCTTCAAAAACTGCCTGCGCTGACTCAATCGCTCTCAAAGTAAAATATGACTTTCACTTATCACTCCAAATACAAAAAATGTACTTATGACTTCAAATATGACTAAATGAAGTTCACCTTACCATTCCACAAATCATCAACCATATTCACCCTTATGACTCCCAAATAAAAATTATTTTATCCACTCCTTATCTCTCCCTAAAACACTATAATTAAAAAATACACTTTGGAATTTCAGCTCCACTTAACTTTCACTCAACCCTTACTTTGACTTTTGAAATTCAATTTCAATTTAAGCTTTTGACTCATCTAACATTAGACAATTCTCTAAGTGTGTTTTCTTCACTTTACTTTCCCACTTTCATGAATTTATCAATGTGAGTCCCTTTAATAAATGAGTGGAAAAAAGGATATGGCAAATACTTGGCATAAATGAATGCAAAGGAAAACCGGTAATGAGGTACTAAGACTATCCGTTGCGAAAAATAAAATTAACAAACATAAAATAATATCAAAAACATAGAAATGGCGGAAAATAAATTAGTTTCAGAACGGGAAAGTAGCAAGACAGAGTGGAGAAGACGGGAGATGGAGAAAAATTGAGTCTGTCGTTGTATTTGTCTAGATTTCTGGCACTGGCTTGGAAGAAGATGACTGCTTTCTCCTTTTCTGATTGGCTCAGCTAGTGGTCGTTGTGGCAGCGGGAGAACAGGTTAGAGCAACTCCATATTGGAAGGTCAAGGAGATAAATGTCACAAAACAGAGGGCTTGGCATTTTCCTTGACGCTCTTGGTTATCCACCAAGCACCCCAATCTATATTGCTGCTAGAGAGATATATGGTGGTGATCAGAGAGTGGTTGAGCTTGCATCCTAGTTTCCAACATTGATAAGAACGAAAAAATTAGCTCCTACAGAACTGACTCCTTTCATCTCGCATGCAACCCAAATGGATGCTTTAGATTATATTGTCTTAGTAGAGAGTAATGTATTTGTTCCTTCATACTCGGGTAACATGGAACGAATTGTTGAAGGTCACTGTCGTTATCTAGGACATAGCAAAACAATTATTCCTGACAGGAAAGCTCTTGTCTCACTGTTCAACAAGATAGACCATGGACAACTCAGAGACAGCAAGCATCTTTGTGAAATTATTACCTTTGCCAGATTGTCTGTGTCAGAATGAATCTTCTTATAATCCTGTGGAGCATCGATCTACAGGCTTGAATACAACTACTGCTCTCATTTGAACTCAATCTCCCTGATACGTGACTATGTTGGGCACTCAGGTATTGGCTTTTCACATACAAATGGGCAACATTCTTGAAAGCAATTGCATAAAATAGTTCATCGATCTTCTTTAGCGGTCCCACGTTGGCTTAATTCGCTCGACATCCTTCAGGGGACTCACACATGTAACAATTGCATCCTCATCGACTCTATTGGCTCTGCTTCGACAATATGATTCTATCGGCCCACATTACTAACCCCTTCGACCTGGTTATGGCTTGCTAGTTCTAAAAATTCTCATAAAATTAGATCAACCTCTGACTTACCGACAACCGCATCGCATTGCATCAATCGATTAAGCAATTCGGCTACAATGGAATTTCGGAGATTTGAGTCTTACAGCGTCCTATCAGGTCGGCTCTGGCGCAGATTCATCTTTTCGCAGACAAGGGACAGAGTACTGCAAACATTGCATCAATGACGTCTCGTATTGAGCAGCTTGAGCATGAACATAGGGAGTTACAAAGAGATATTGAACAATTTTGCATGCAACAATCAAGATCTGGTTATATTGGTGTCATAACACAGATACAAGCCCACATGATTGTTGGTTTGGAGCAGGAGATCAAAACATCGAAATAGAAACTAGTTGCTACTGTGCAAAACAATCACAATCTTCAAGAGGATCTTTCAGAAGTTTATCGTATCAAAAGTCACCTTGCCGATTTGCACAAATCAAAACTTGAGAATAATTACGAGGCGAAGCAACAAATTAAATTCTTCCAATGTCAAGTAGTTGCTGCTTTTTCTAAGAGAGAAACAATGGCACCAACAAAGAGATGACAGACTTACTGTAATGTGCATAGGGCATAACAGAGGCTGTGAGGAAGCAGCATCAGTGTTCTCTAGGGTTCCTATTGAGCTTAAAACTTTCAATGCAGCGCTGAATGCAATGTCCAACGTTTGAGAATGACTAATGAGATTGATGAATACATCTTGTTCATTCGTCTTTCAATGATCTTTACATTGATCAGTGCCCAGCATCTGCATGCTCTACGCTATCAAGTGGTCAGATGACATTACTGAGGTCCGCAGCTCAGCCTTACATGGCGGAAAAGGCCAGAGCCTCACTGTATTCCTCTCATTCTCAATTCAATGTACAAAGAATGATAATAATACAAATAAATACATGAGGAAGTTTGTCTCAAGGTAGTGTGTCTATCTTGAACAAACTTGGTTGAGATATTTTCTCAACAAAACACTAATCTAGGAGAACTAGTTGGAGAGAATCTCTCATCCTAACTAAACTCCCTAGTTTGAGCAACTAACTCCTAATTCTCAGGATTTGATTTATTTCATTATAATTTTGGATTTATAATTGTTTTATTATGAGTGAGGCTAACAATTTGACTAGCATTGACCTCTATGGTCAAGGCTTTACTACTGCTGTCATAAAATCTCAGATTTGTACATTTGTACTATCTCTCTCTGCTAAACTATTGAAGAATTTATCAAGCGTTTCCCCACATTGGGTTTTGCATCCTCTTGTCTTGGCTTGTCTTCTACTGTTTATGTTTATGTTCTATTTGCATTTTGCTATCATGCTAATGTGATTGCTAAACTGGACATTGAAATTGGGCTAACAAGAAAATTGAGGTAAATTGCTCATAGGCGTAGAACATACCAAAATTTAACATGGTATCAAAGTTGAGGTGAAGACAAAGCCCAAGCAAGAGTGAAAGAGCAATCACTGAAGACAGTTGGAAAGGACAAAAGGCTCAATGGGTTCCTCATCCCACTTCCTGGCTGAACACAAACGCCATGAAAAGTCTGACTATCACAGATTGAAGATGTCTCTTGATCTAATATTGGAAAAATAAGAAGTGTTGGATTATGTGAAGGGTAAAATCCTTGAGCCTCCATCAAATGAATCGGTTGCTACAAAGAACAAGTACACCAAGGGTGAAGTCAAAGCGAAGAAGATTATGAGATTCCATTGACAAGCATCTAGTGGCCTACATCTCCGATTTGAACACCTCCAAGGTGATCTACGAGAGATTAATAAGCATGTTCAAGGTTAGTGATGCAAATCAAATTTTATTTCTCAAAAATATGCTGAAGGATATTAAGAAGGGTAAAGACGAGGATATTCAATCCTACTTCTTAAGAATCACCAAGATCAAGAATGATCTTCTTGCGATTGGAGAAATTATATCTGACTGGGAACTGACTATCGTTACTCTTGGAGGACTCCCATAATGATCGAACTCCAAGGTTTGAAGAATTGATGTCGAGATGCATTCAAGAAGAAACCAGAATGGTGGAGCAAGACATGCCCTCTAATAGAAGTAGCCCTACTACTTTCTCTGCTCATGCCAAAAGGAAAAACAATGCAAGGTCTAAAGGTAATTTCCATGGAAAGCCTGGATCTAAGGGAGCAAGGAAAGGCAAATGCTTTGCTTGCAATAAGTTTCACCACTATGCAAGGCAGTGTCCAAATAGAAGGGACACATCACATGATGATGACACAATCATTACAGTGGCAACTTCAACAACAATGATCAAACAATGACAGATACAATTGCAAAGAAAAAAGGAAAAAGGACATCAAGCAGATGGTTGACCATCTAAGAAAGCAAGGAACTCCAGGTATGAAGAATCAAATGTTTTTTCTAATATGCAAAAGGAGTATTATCTTATATTAGCCCTCTCCACTACCTCTCCTCCAGACACTTTGGGAAATTGGCTTATTGATAGTGGTGCTTGAAGGGACTTCACCGAATAAAAGGAAGTGCTCTCTAATCTGATAGAAAAGGAAACAAACTTGAAGATTATTCTTGGAGACGATGCCACCTATCCCATAAAGGGTGTTGGAAATGTTACCATTAAATTGATTCAGGGTAACACGATTCATTTACAAGAAGTTCTATATGTACCTGATCTCAAGAAGAACATGGTGTCCATTTCGGCAATGGAAGACAAAGGTTACAAGGTGACATTCATCGATGGAAAGGTACTTGATTGGGTTCAGGGTTGGCACTTTGTATGAAGTTGCAAGAATTCTATTGGGGACCATGTCTTGCGACACATCTCTTAAATGGCACCGAGGTCTGCCCATCTTCATTGGATTTCCCTACCCGATGTAAGACAGATGGTGACAAGGATGTCTGAGTTCAAAGAAGAACATGAAGGTATATGTCTGAGATGTACCAAGGGAAAGCTTACAAGGGGACTATTCCCCTCTAGTAATAGCAAGACCACAGATGTGGAACATCCTGAGGGGCTTGAGGTTCATGATCAGGAATCTCATATAAGCAAGATGAAGAAAGCTCTCTATGGTTTCAAGCAAGCACCCCAGAATTTGTATGAGAGGATCGATAGTTATCTGATGAAGTTGGGATTCACTAGGAGTGAAACCGATCCAAACCTTTACTTTAAGGTTGAAGATGAAAGATCTCTCATATTGGTGCTTTATATGGATGACCTCTCTCTAACAGGCGCAGACCCTCTCATCTACAAACGTAAGAGGGGATTGGATTCTGAATTTGGAATGGTGAATTGCAAGCCTATGACTACCCCGATGGAGCTTAACTTTAACAAGTTATGTGGTAATGTTGTTGGACCTGAATTGGGAAATGCCTCTGAATCTCGTCAACTCATAGTAGCATTGATGTCCTTGGTGAACTCTCGTCCGGTCATATGTTTTCCAGTTAGCATGTTGAGCCTATATATGGTTGAGCCTCATCACTCAAATTGGATTGGTGCCAAGAATCTTCTGAGATGTCTTTGGGGCACAATCACTCATGGATTGAGATACATTGTTGGAAATATGAGGTTGCATTGTTATTCTGATGTTGATTGGGAAGGCAGTGAGGTGGATTGTGAGAGCACTTTTGGGTGTTGTTTCTCTTTGGGTTCTTTTTCCATATCCTGGATGAGCAAGGAGCAAAAGTCAGTTGCTCTTAGCACCGTTCAGGCCGAACACATCGCTGCGAGTATGGCCTCGTGTGAAGTTGTCTAGTTGAGGAAGCTCTTCAATGAGTTGTTTGGACATGTGATAAAAACAACCATGATCCTTTGTCACAACCAGAGTGGGATCTGATTATCAGAGAATCCCGTATTTCATGATCGCTCCAAGCACATATACATCAGCTACCACTTTATCTGGGATATGGTACATCAAGGAGCAGTAAGGCTCCTTCGCATTGGGACTAATGTGCAGGTCGCCGATATTCTGACGAAGCCCTTGGGAAAGGTCAAATTCTTGACTTTCCGAGAAGTACTAGGAGTCGTGGAGACCCTCTCCTAAGGGTCCTGTATGATATGGAAATTGCGCTATGGGAGCTTCAGGGGGCATGGGGTACTTTCTGGAGCGATGAGAAACTATTGGGTGAGTGGTTCAACCTTCCCCTAATGGTTTGCTATGTGGGCAGGATAAGTGGTTCATCCTTCTCCTCCTAAGACACAATCATAAGGTGAGTGGTCCAGCCTTCCCCTAGTGATTTGTTGTGTACAGGGTGAGTGGTTCAGCCTTACCTAAGGATACCCCTTGGTGACATGTAGGCAAGATGAATGGTTCATCCTTCTCCTGCTGAGACATCCTACCCATGCAGTCTAGGACTCATTGGAAGTACCTCTCATTTGGCCAATGAGTATGGAAATGAGTATAGGGACCATAGTACAACCGATGGACGCATTGTGTACTACCGTACTCCCTATGATAGGATCAATAAGAGTGGTATGAGACACTCTCCTTATTTGGAACTGATTTCGGCTTAGTAAGAGTGGTATGAGACACTCTCCTTATTTGGAGCTAAGTTTGGATTAGTAAGAGCGGTATGAGACACTCTTTATTTGGAACTGATTCTGAATCAATATGAGTGGTATGAGACACTCTCTTTATATGGCACTGACTTCGAGTGAGTAGAGAATGGTATGATACATTCTCAATCACTTCTTCTTCTTCATAGTTCAACAGAGCAGTGCAGGTCACTGCATTGATGGCAGAGATGCGACAGACCGGCAAATGGATTAGCAGATGGAGTTCTCCCTATTTGAGAGGGAGTGTTAAAATTGGCAACTAGGGCCAAACTCAAGGTGTGTCACTTTATTTATGGCAGCGGATATTTTTCTTGGATTCCTCTCTTCGAGAGGTGTAGGATTGATCTAAAGATCATCCGATTCCGACATGTATTTATGGAAATATGAATTTATTTATATCATTTGACAATTTGTCAAGGTCGGCCAACAACCAAACAACCCCAGCTCAACCTCAACGTTGCATTTAAATAGAGGAGGTCTCAAGTCATGTGTGGCACACATCTCTTGTCATCTCTCTCAGCTCGTTTGGGTTTGGTGGAAACAGAGGTATAGAGGGAGAGCCCTAGACGCAGTCCTAAAGGAAGGAGATCTAGCCGCAATTCTAGAGAAGAGGTCATACCCAAGTTGCAGTCATAAAGAGCCCCTAAAAGCAGTCTTGTGAGGAGGTCTGGCTGCAATTAAAAGGAGATATCTATATGCAGTCAAGGGAGACATCCAGAAGCAGTCAAGGAGGAAGCCTAGTTGTTGGTCACAGTGAAGAAAGGCTCTTATTCGCAATCCAAAGGTGCCCTGGCCGCAGATCAAAGGAGCCCTTAATACACACTTAAGGAAGGTCCTAATCTGCTATCAAAAGAGGCCCTAATCCGTCGTCCAAAGAGGCCCTAAGTCCGCAGTCACAAACAAGGCTTAGTCGTTGTCACAAGGGAGCCCTAGCTGCAGTCTAGAGAACCCTAGCCGTAGTCGAAAGGAAGGCTCTAATCTGCAGTCACAGGAGAGCCCTAGTCACAGTCTACGAGACCTAGCCGCAGCAAAGAAAGACCTTTAATCCGCAGCAAGAAGGAGCCAAGACAACATGGGAATGGACAGCGTTTAATAAGGCTGATGTAGTGGATAAACCAAGGTCTGGCGTAGCCTCAAAAAGAAGGTCAAAACAAATCTGTTTAGGGTGATCTCTTAGGATAACATTGGAAGTCGTCATGCTGTTCAAGGGTCAAGATTGTAGGGCTGTTAGCGTTGCCAAATGGAGGTTGTTGGGTGCTATGTGTATGCCTAACTTGTTGTTGGGCTAGGAAGCAAGCCAAAGCCAACAGCATAAATTGTTCAAAAGGTTGCACAACTTAGACATGGAAGCGTGGCAGTGGTGGATGGAGCACCACAGCCTTTGAACGCTTGTATTGTTGATTGTGTGAAGGATGAGGACTGAAGGTTGATGCCCTAACTCATGAAGCAGTGATAGCTAGTGCGGCTAGAAGACAACAGCATTCTAGGAAATATATTGGATCAAGATTTGACTATGTTTCGCTCAGTTTGATGAGCATCATGTTGATGCCTCTTGGATGAAAGATTCAGTCCTATTTGACCAGCATTGAGCTCTCTGGTCAAGGATTTACTATTGTTGTCATAAAATTTGAAATTTATATATTTGTACTATCTCTCTCCGCTAAACTATTGAAGAATCAATCAAGGGTTTCCCCACATTGGAGTTTGTCCCTGGCTGGTGCCACATCTTGTCCTCTTGTCTTTGCTTGTCTTATACTGTTTATGTTTATGTTCTATCTGCATTTTACTATCATGCTAATGTGATTACCAAATTGGAGATTGATATTGGGCTAACAAGAAAATTGAAGTAAATTGCTCTTAAGCATAGAACATACCAAAATTTAGCAGTTTTGGATATTTGTTAATCATATAACACTTGAAACAATTGCAATACTTGTGCTCCTATATTATTATGACAGTGTTTTCTTAATGGTTGTAAAATGTGATTTTGACCTTTGATACACGATGACAATAAGAGAGTCATGTATCATGGGATAGTGACCGATATATATATATATATGTGTGTGTGTGTGTGTGCGTGTGTGTGTGTGTGTGCGTGTGTTGGATAATGATAGTGACCAGTCCTTATTCAAATATCTTGTTGATGTTTGGCAATGACCTTCATGGTTCATAAGACAAAGATCTGTTTGCATTCTTCTATAGCATTCATGTCAAAGTACTCTCATATGAAACTTTGATGTTACTCTTCTTATTATGACAATAACTTGTTATGAATCTTCAAGCACAGTGATTCTTCATGGCAGAATTTCCATAGTGATCTATGACATATGAAAAAGTGACCTTTTTCCATAACTCCAACAATGACTTGATATGACAATGCTTGATGATAATAATATGACAAAGGTTTTCCGATCTAACTTGGATAGCCCTAGCAGGCCTATTGATGTATCTCATTGTACTTTGTATCTCAGATGAACAATTGATGAAATCTAATAGAAGAAGAAGAAATGAATTTTGAGTATTCCACCTTGTGGGGTTTTGCCCTAGTCTCCGACCAAGCCCCATTGTCTCTTGTTTGTGCATGTTTTCTTCTATTGTTCCTTTACATTCCGTCGGAAAAAATGTTGATGGTATTGTTCTTCTACACAATTGCTAATCATGTGAAGAGGTTATGGGATGAATCTGAAATGGAATTGATGAAAAGTTAAAGAATGCAATTATCTACAGCAAAGAACAATGTAGCCCCAAGTAAAATTAACACTTCGTGGTGTAAACAGCAAACCGCAAGCACCGAATGGTTTAATAGACGAGGCAAGCACTCAATAGCGTGTTTAATTTTCTGACAAGTACTAAGTGTTTTAACAAAAAAGCCAAGCATTTACTAGTTTCACAGCGAAATGCAAGTAGTTACTGGTTTCACAACAAAAGGCAAGCATTAAATAGTTGGATTTTAATTCTTCAAATACATACTGGCAACACAAACTCCCACCAAGATATCAATGGCCTAATACACATTCAAGGTATTTAACACCCAAAGTCATAAGCTCCTTGGTTGATACTTGGCTTTCCTAAAGGGTCATCCCTTTCTATTGTCTCTTCAATCTGTCAGAGGGGAAAGGGGGAATGCACACAACCTACCTTTCCACTAGCCTAGTCCAATCCCATAATGGTTGTCACTAGCTCTGCCCACTCAATTCATCCCCAATCACATCTCATTAAACATGTCAAACAAATGACTTCCCAAGTTTGCAAGCAACCTTGGCATTAAGTTCGACGAGGCCAATTTATGGTGTTTCAAGCCAGGCAAGCAAGCAAGTGGCTTCAAGCATTAAAGCAACTTCAAGCGAAATCGATCAGCAAGCAAGCTTCCCTCATAGACCAAGGATTGATAAGGTTATTCCTTCCTCCAGTGATTAAGTTTAATTAGTAATTCCCAACTACTAAAAGAAAGTTTCAACCAGCAACAATTACCCCACACTAGAGTCACAGTTACATTTGATGTTACAAAATTTAGGGGTCAAAATAGGGGATGTTATGGACGGCCATATGGGTGGTGCCAATTATCCTTTGTAACCACCAATTTGGGAATAGACCAACCAGATAACCCCCTAAAGAATGGTGGCATAAGCTTATAAACCACAAAACATAATGGAAACAATTGATGGGGAGATCACTATGAAATGTATCAACCTCAGTTGTTGTATTCCATCAGAACCACGACTTCGACAACGGCGTGAGCATGGCTCCTCACACGCCCAACTAAGGCCTTCCAGATTTTCTCATAATGGACTTCAACCTCTGTGCAAGTCCAACCCTACAATATCCCCTCAAAACAACGGCATCAATTCTACTAGCATGACCTTGGAGTGAATGAGGAGAGTGAGTGCAAGGGCTAGCTCATGCTAATGACCACTTAATGGATTGATATATTACATTATGCTCGAGAAGGGCTACACGTGACATGACGCCAACACATCCTCCCTCCTAACCATGTTGTACCCTATGTGGGGGTCTCTTGGACTTCT
The DNA here is from genome assembly GCA_000404065.3 of Pinus taeda. NCBI lineage: Eukaryota > Viridiplantae > Streptophyta > Pinopsida > Pinales > Pinaceae > Pinus > Pinus taeda. Next base: position 127,059 of record APFE030196024.1, read on the forward strand.
CCTGACTATTCATTTGCACTTGTGGATTTTCACCTTCCTCACAAGTGAATATCCAATTTACATAATCCATGTGGATCATGTCTCCAACATTTCCCCCCTTAAAACGAAGAGTTATATGTGAGTCTAAGAAGAAAGTTGAAATATGGAGGTGGATAGCAACCAATGGCTTGATATGCTCTTTGAATATGGTGGTTGAAGGAAGACCACAAATCAAATGGAGTAGTAGAAGCCAAAGTCTTTTACCGGTGATGGCTTGAGGTTATGTCACAAGGTTCATCAAATTCGAACCTTGAGGTTCGAAATTCACAAACCTCAAAAAAATTCCAAATTCATTGCGGTTCATTGAACCTCATGGTCGAACCTCAAATTTGAACCCACAGAAATTCAAACCTGAAAGGTGAATTTAAAGCCAAATTTAATGGATTTTTTTCGGTTTGCCAGTTTTGGTGCTTTCCATACTCCAAGAGAGGTCATATTGAGCGACAACTCAATCTCCTTGACAACGACAACTTGTTGCTACAGACACTCAATGGCACAACCAATAACAACTTGATACTTCAAACCCTCAACGCCAAACTTAATAGCCACTTGTTGCTACAGACCTCAATGGCAGAATTGGATCTTGTCATTACTCAGTAAAACAATGGGGCTCTTTGCAAGGACACAGCCCAGGGCAAAGAACCAGGTTACAACGTTAAGGTTACAAGGACGCATAGTCATACAGGAACACAGGTCGAGGCAAAGTGATAAGGGTCAAAGGTTATAGTGATGAAGTGTTGACGTGGAGGAAGTTGTGGACATTAGAAAAGGAATGTCGATCAAATTTACAGGAATGCATCCATTGACACAAGTCAAGGTTATAGTGATGCTCCAAGTTATGGGGCCAGGGTTACAAGCCAATACAAAGATACGGGTAGCATTTTTCTTCTTGATATGGCCTCTCTCCCACTATGGATGATTAAGTTTTTCATGTATGTCGATTGATCAAAATTCTTACTCATTTATGTTTATTGAAGTCGATTTCTTATAAGATTACCTTTTCTCAAACCTAATGGAGAACCTTATAAGATATATACTTAAGCCTAATGGAAAGCCTTATAGGAACCTCATCAAAAAATTTGAATTCGAATTCAAATTGAACTTAATCATTGCCAAACTCGAATATGAACTGTGTGAGATAGGTTTAAGGTTGAGCACCAACACTAAAACTTGGCTCAAGATAGTTCCTAGAATAATTTTGAATCTATGTAGAACTTATGTCTTACGCTAAATGGAAGTGCTCTCTAATGGTGCTTTGAAGATGATCACAAACTATAGAAATGGTGGTTTAAATATGACCACAAACTGTTGTCTGGCAAAAGTGGTAAGTCTTCTAGTGAGTGGTGGTTTAAGGAGGACTACAAACCAAATGGTGGTTTGGAATGACCAAAAACCAAATTATGCTCATGAAACATAAGTATATCTCTAGCTATAGTTCTAACTTTGGCTCTAATTGAATCTACTTTTGGGCTCTAGCTAAGGGCTTTGATTCTAGTTGTAGCTCAAGTTCGCTTGATATGACTTCGAAACTAGTAGTTGACTATCAATTCACTCCCTGTCAAATATAGGGTGAGAAGATGAAAATCTCCCCATTACCAAACGTGTCAAAACTCGAGAATGAATATGCAATATGATCAATATATCTTCTAAGTTGTTGAAGACCATTGCCAAGAAGCAATCCATCTAAGCTGATTTTTTTTTCTCTTGTGAGGCTATTGTGACTGGAACATCTACTTGAATGATGAGTACGTTTTCCACAATGCTCACAAGGGTGAAGATCAAAACATTGATCGTTCATGTGGCCAACTTGATGACAATGTTGCCATTTGAGAATCTAAATAGATGTGGAGTAGGAAAAGATGAGTTGTCCTAAAGAAACCCAACACTCTAAAATTGGATTGGTTTAGAGAAGTCTAGAATGTGAAAGATTACTTCCTTTTCATATCTAAGACCTATTTTGGGTTTATAGTTGATGAATTCTTCCGAGGGCCTAATGATGGGCTTGGGAAGTGCAACTGAAACTTCTTTGTCTTTACTTGAAACTACCCTTGAAGTGGCTTCATTGATTTGATCAAGTGCTAGTTGTTGATGGTAATCAATCTCAAAGAGAGAATCATTTTAAACAAAGACTAGTTCAAAATGATGATTTATTTGTTATAACTCATCTTATTGCAGTTGAGATTGAAGTTGGAGAGACTCAACATTGTCATGTGCAACTTGTAAACAGATTTGAACATTAGCACGAGTTGTTTTGTCAATTATGATTGTTTTGTAGACAGTGGAAAGTATCAAAGTATTCTATAACTCTTGTACATTATCAATTCAACCCATTTAGAGACCGCCTTAGACCTCAAGGGGTTTCTTGCAAGTCCACCCCTTAACAAATTAAACTCAATAAATGGAGGGTGTCGACATTGATCGAAAATCCCCTAGTTTACAATGAAACTTAAGAATTACAAAAGGACTATCAACTTACAATGGAAAGAGGCTCCTAAAGCTAGACCAACAAATGGTTCAAAAATTACTGCTAGAAACCCTTCATGTACTTTTATGATTTATTTCTGCCTCCTTGTTCTGATTAATTAACAAGTTATTTACCATGTAAATACTGAAAATGAATACAAGTACATGCTCAACACATTATAGATCATCAACTGAAGGAAACAAAACAAGCATACAAGTAACACCGTTGTTTTTGGACCAATGTCCCCGGAAAACCCAATGTGGGAAAACGGTGCAGCTATCTGAGGGTTTTAATTATTAAGCAATTTCAAAATACAATCTGGGTGCCAAAACCAGCTAACCCAACAGGGAATAATCTCGGCAATATTACGTTTTAGTCGGAGACAGATGTTCCGACTAAAACCCCGAATAAACACTCCAACAACTCCCAGCTCCAATCTGCCCCACGAAGATCCCAACGTCAAACTCTAGGGACTCTGTCAACCCTTTCTGGCCTAGTGTTTTCCCAGCATCGCCCTAGCTCACCCTGCGTTAGCCTCCGGAGGCACTGCGTCAACCCTTAGAGCCTCTGTGTCACCCATACTGGCTCTCTGAGGCACTGCGCAGCTCCTAGCTGCCTCTGCGTGAGCCTTGGTTGGCTCTATGTGAACCTCTAGCTGGCTCTACGTCCCACTCTCCCAGCTTCTGCGCTAATCCTCCCGGTACTCTCTCTACCTCTATGATTTTGTATTCACTGCGCCTTAGCTAAAACTCTGATCATTCTTTCGACTTCCTCAGCAAACCCTACCCCAGAAAATAGAAATCTTGATCAACTATGTGTCTTCTCCAAGTGACTCTCAAGCCTCCTCTTATACTTTTCTCCTTGACAATTCAAGGGTCGAGATTAAGTCCCTAATCAACGGTTAAGATTAAATCTGGCTTGATCCATGACTTTTGGACCCTTCTAACACAGTTTTATATTAATTCACATTAATATTTTATATTCCCTAAGTTTAGACTTAGGGACTCCATTAAACCTATTTATTTTTTTAATATATCCCAAATTGTTTAGAATCTGCCCAAACCATTTTTGGGTATTGGAGAGCTCATGTGCTTTAGCCTCTCCACCAATTTTCGTGGCTAGAGCATTTCTGATGCTACCCCAAATCAACACTACCTCTTAGCTAGGACTGTGCTCTTGTAATACACCTCACTGAGCATTACCCTCATCATCCAGAATCAGTCTTGGTGTTAATGCTAGGCATGCTGCCTAACATCACCGCTGCATCATGTACTGCTACCCATGGCCCTGCCCCTACTACTGCCACTACTGCATCCGTACAACAACGCCTCTCATCATGCTGCATCATGTTGCCCATAGTAATGCAACTGCTAACTACTGCACTGCAACTCAGTTACTGAGAAGTAAGTAACCGATCTCCCAACTTTGACATCTTTGTCAGGCTACAGACACCCATGACGCTGAAACTCTCTATGTCGCTGACAAGTTCCACTTCTCTGACCTTTGCGCGGCTGCAAACAATCCCATGCATCTCGCACTGCTGCCTCACGCTGTCCTCAAATCCTGCACTGTAGCTCCATTTGTCGATCTCTCTACATCCGTCTCTACTGACATCCAACAGTACTGCTACTCCTCTTCAGGGCTCTCGTAGCAAGGTATAATCCAAGAGGTTGGGTACCTTGAGGATCCTGCCCCTCATCGCCTGTAGTCTGTCTAACTACAGCTTGATGTCTCCCCACTTCCTCTAAAGTGGTGTGTGAGCACTCACGGCACAGACAACATCTCTCTCCACTTCCTTCTCCGCCCTTGTTGGCGCAGCCTTAGCCCCGGAAGCCTCTCCCTTGCTCTTCTTCCTCAGACACTGGCTCGCATAGTAACCTAGTTCCCCACAGTGGAAGCATTTGACCTTGGAGAGGTCATTCTTCTTCCGTTTCTCCTGCTTTCCCTCAGATGTTAGGGCAACATGCTCCTCTTCCTCCTTGATTCTGATCCCCTTGCCATTGCTTCTTGCCTTGCTTAGCCTTCTGATCTCTTCTTGGCGATGAGTCGCCCAAATTTCGTCCCATTCTGGAAGGGTTGCCCTACCCAATATGCTCCAAACAAACACCTCCCAATCTTCTTAGACTGCGTTCAAGGTTGTTCTCACCATCAATTCTTGATCTGGCGTGGCCCCTATGAAAGTTAGTTGATCCTGGATCTCCTTCAATCAACTAAGGAAAGTGTCTATCTGCTCTGCTTTCTGCATCTAGTATAACCGCAATTGATTTTCAAGTAGCATCCTTCTCTGCACAGAAGTATGCTGGTAAAATTTTTTTAGGGCCTCCCACATCTCATTTGTTGTGTCCTTATCGGTAATATGTGGTACTACATGGTCCTTCACCTCGTCAAGGACGATGCTCTTGGCCCTCGCCATTGTCTCCTCGTACTTGTCGTTCTCAACTAGGTCAACTAGGATTGCTATCGTCCTCAAGGCAAAGTGCTTGACACAATTCTTGTCTAGAATGGATAAGATCCTGGCCTTCCAAACTACGAAGTTTGAGGCTCCATCCAGTTTGTCCTAGTCTCTTACCCTGTTCACTGCTATCTCGCTGCTCCTCTACTTCCCTTCTAGAAGTTCTTGATGTGACTCCCTCTGAGTCTCGATTTCCCTCCTGGAAACCCCTTTGCCAATGTCGAGATTCCCCCACTCCGATCCTTAGTGCAGCTGCACCACTGATCTGGATCTCTTGGCTAGAAATCCTCAACAGCAACTCCCTCCTCCATGGTCTTGCCCTGTTAGGTATTGTTTTGACTACAGTACCCCACCAGCTTCACTCCACAACTTACCCACAGCCTGCTAAGCCCCAGCAAACTAAAGGTTAGGGCTTCTAGGCTCTGCGCAATCTCAGCACCAGCAAAATCTACACCTCCTGGCCACGGGCGTCAATCCTTCCTGACTGAGAAAGATGACCGAGCACTGCGTAGGTCGAGTTTCCTCCCCTCTGCCACTGTGTTGATCCTGTACCCTGCTCAAACTTGAGGATGCAGGCACTGTGTCACTCCTTCCTTGCTGCTTCTTTGCTAGGAACAGCTTTTGTCACTCGAGACAGCTGTTTTCTGTTGTTGCTACTCTGCTTGACTGATGTCCTTAGTTCTCCTGTGATCTGCAACCACCCTTTGATACCATGTTGGAATTTCTAAGTCTAACTGTTAGAAACACTTCATGTACTTTTTTGATTTATTTATGCCTACTTGTTCTAATTAATTAACAAGTTATTTACCATGTAAATACTGAAAATAAATACAAATACATGCTCAACACAATACAGATCATCAACTGAAGGAAACAAAACAAGCACACAAGTGACATTGTTGTTTTTGGACCAATATCCCCAAAAAAACCCAATGCGGGAAAACCAGTGCAGCTATCTGAGGGTTTTAATTATTAAGCAGTTTCATAATACAATCTGGGTGCCAAACTAGCTCACCCAACAAAGAATAATCTCGGCAGTAGTACCTCTTAGTCGGAGACAAATGTTCTTGTTGAAACCTCAAAGCAACACTCCGACAACTCCCAGCTCCAATCTACCCCAAGAAAACCCAGCGTCAGCCTCTAAGGATTGTACCAACCATTTCTTGCCCAGCATCACCCTAGCTCGCCCTGCATCAGCCTCTGGAGGCACTGCGTCAGCCCTTAAAGCCTCTGGGTCACCCACGCTAGCTCTCTGAGGCACTATGTGGCTCCGAGTTGTCTCAACGTGAGCCTTGGATGGCTTTGTGTCAACCTCTGGTTGGCTATGCGTCCCTCTCTCCTGGCTTCTGCATTGCTCCTCCCAGTACTATCTCTGCCTCTCTGATTCTATATTCACTACCCCTCAGATGCAACTCTGATCACTCTTTCTACTTCCTCAACAAACCATGCCCTAGAAAATCGAAATCTTGATCAACTCGGTGTGTTCTCAAAGTGACCCTCAAGCGTCGTCTTATACTTTTCTTGTTGACAATTCAACGGCCGAGATTAAGTCCCTAACCGACGGCTAAGATTAGATCTGGCTTGATCCATGACTTTTGGACTCTTCTAACACAGTTTTATATTAATTCACATTAATATTTTATTTTCCCTAAGTTTAGACTTAGGGACTCCGTTAAAAATATTAATTATTTTAATATCTCCCAAACTGTTTAGAATCTGCCCAAACCATTTCTTGGTATTGGAGATCTCATGTGCTTTAGCCTGTCCACCAATTTTCGTGGCTAGAGAACATCTGATGCTACCCCAAATCAATAGCAGAGAGATTAAAATAGGTGCCAATGGTTGAATGTGTTGTTTGAATCTGGTGGTTTAAAGAAAACCACAAACCAAATGGATAGTAGAAGTTGAAGTCTTTTATTGAATGGTGATTTAAGGTTGACCACCAACTTTGGAGCTCAACCCTAATAGTGAGCAGTTCTCGAAACTTTTCCAAACTTGATGCCTTTTGCTGAGTGGAAGTGCTCACGAATGGTGATTTGAAGATAATCCCACGTTGTTGGAAATTGGTTAAAAGGCTCGACAATTCCTGGAACATTTCTTAATTTAGCTGGAAGTTGATGTTTTCCGCTAACTATAAATGATTGCAAATGGAAATTTGAAGATGACCACACATTAATATCAGTTTGAAGATGACCACAAATTGAATCACACTCATGTCTTTGACTCTAGCTTAATTCTGACTCTAGATTTAGCTTGGAGCTCTAGTTTGGCTGTGGCTCAAACTTGCTTGTGCATGCTTGATTGATAGGGATTCAAAACTAGAAGCTTGGTTGTCAATCGCTAGTATTATTCCCCCTAAATAAATACAAAATGAGAGCACATAAATTTTTCCACAATGTTCACAAGGATAAAGATCCAAAAACTATGGACCTCCAGGTGGCCAACTCTATGAGGGTGTTAGCTTCTACTAAAAATGCACCCATTTACAATGTAATTTATCCAATAAACTTACAAAAAGTTTTATTTGCAAATTACCATTATTTTTATTTTGAGCGTGTATTTCAGGACCAAATGTCAAATGCCTTGAATCTTGAACTAGTTCCTTGAGGATTCATTGTTGAGCTAACTTCGACAATATAATTCAACCCATATACTTTTAGAAATTATCTAATCAAAGCCCCTTAGATTCTCCATATTCAACAAAAATTACCTCCAAGAGTGTAAAATGGCAGTAAAGTGAGCAATACCAAGAAGGGCCTCTAAATATTAGCGCATCCTTTGCCATGTCAGCATTTTATCATTGCAAGAAATCATTACTCTCCTCGATGTGTGAATCCTCATCAAGTTCCATTCGATCTAAACAATGATAAATCTTTCACTATAATCTTCAAAACCCACAAATGGATGTCCGAAGAACCAAAAATGGAATAAGATAATCAAAACCCCCGCTATTATTTAGACATAAGCTTCATCACCACCATTCTTTAAAAGACTTGGTCTCCATCCTATTAACTTTGAAGGTTATGACAACATTGGAAGCACAAGGTTATCTGACCAATTAGTTGATTGTAGTTGGTTGTTTGCTCAGCAAAACCACAACCCAAAATCTTAAAGTCGAGGCAAAGAGACATTGTGCTTCAATCTAACCAATGGGAATTTCTAAAATCCTATGGTCCATTCCCATCTACACTCTAGCAATATGAAACTTATGCAAAAATGGAAGGAAACATGAACGTCATCAATGAATAAGCACATAGCTAAAGGAAGAGGATGGACTAGTATCCACGGCCATGCCCTTCAAGCAATTGGTTACAGAGCCAGGGATATGCTCTTCAAAACCCAAAACCCTAACGAACCAAGAAGGAAAAAGCCAATGGAGAGTTCGTTATTAAGGAAGAGATGGAAGCACTAATATTTCTCATTTGACAGTTGCAATTGGCATGCACAAGACAATGGCATGAACTTCAAAACCAAGCACGATTTCTTGCAACACATTAAGAGTGGATTGAGTGTCAGTATGACTCAAGCACCCGGTCTAACAAACAAGTTACGAGTATTGAAGAGAATGAGTGATGACCATAGTTTTTGGATAATAAAACAAATGTGGGGGAGCAAATGAAATGGGTGCATAGAGATATGATACGCACTCAGGAAACAGCTAAGAATCTTTGCTAGGCAAAGTAAACAAAGTCCAAAAGGATGGCAAAGAACTGCTTAGAACGGAAAAGTATACAAGTCTGAGTGGGAAGCACGTTTCTATTTTCTATGATACCATTGTTAGACTCACAAGAATGCAAGAGGTATTTTAGATAAATGTGACATACAAATCTTATTCATACGATACACATAAATACATAAGATTATGACCCTTGGTTTCATATTCCAAGAGGTCCCTTCAACTTCTCATGACTCTTCATATTCACTTGTGGCTTTTTGCCTTACTCACAAGTGAACAATCCAATTTACATAATCCTTGTCAGAAATTATTTACAATATTATGAGTTTTAAAGAGAGAAAAAATCATTTGCAAAAGCTTTTACCATTAGTCATAGGTTTTCTTCTTGTTTCTTTAATTTTAGTTTTGTTATCTTTCAATTTTTAATTCGAACTTTTCATTTTTTTGACAATTTCCTATCTTTTTTGATATTTACAAGTAAACGGCTACCACTTTACAACAACACTTCAATTCTCAAGGGTGGCCAATGTAAGGGTGCTTATATCTTGCTCAAAAGAATCTTAAAGCATTGATATGCACAAAGGCTCAATCATATGACAAACAGCCAGGTAGAAGCATATGCGTTGCTCCAAGGTTTGTCATTGGCACACCAATGGGACATACGAAAGCTATTGGTATTTGGGGATTCCATCATTATCATTAGGCCTATGATGTTGGAAATATTACCAACACTGACAGGGGAGGTGAATTAATAGTGGACACTTTTAACAATTAACAATTAATAAAACTTACAAGACAACATGCAAATAATACTTATCAACAACACATTAATTTATGCATGAAACTTATCTTAAATAGTTTCAATGTCTACAAGTACCAACTTGAAGTTTGCAACAACCCCCTAGTTTACCAGCACCTATTGGAAGGAGGCACAAACCGCCTAATTTACAAGCTTCAACCTTAAGGAAGCTACAACTCCCTTCCCTTGCTCCACCCTAGGACCCTTGCTTTAATAAAGAGAAATAAGGACTCCCTTACCGAGGATATTGGCCCTCTCACATACACTACAAAAGAGAAAAAGATACAGTAGTACCTATTGTCCAAGTTGCGGACCTGTAATTGTTAGTTTTTGGAGATGAATTTGGAGTAGCATCAGACAGGTGTTCTAGTTTCTTAAGTGTCTAAGAGCTAAGGAACATGAGATCTCCAGTAACTAGAAATGGTTTCCCGAGATATGACTTTGAAACACCTTAATTAAATTAATTGTTAGATAATTAAATATTTCCTAAGTCTAACTAAGGAAAATTGGTTAAATACAATATAATAATTAAGGAATTTGATTATTGTTCTAGAGACATCTCAAAAGTGATTTGATGAAGTCTAAGATGATCTAAGCCATCCATCACGATTAGATCTTGGTCATTGGTGCTCCAGCGCGAGAATCATAAGAGGAAGTCGATGGGGCTTGGAGATGACACATCGAATGAATAAGGAAGCAAGGTAGTATGAATTTCCCAATGTGCAGTCTTCAGCGAGGGAAGAGTTTGAGCCAACAGAGCATGAGTGAGAGGGTTCAGCGGAAATTGGAGAGAAATTTCCACAAATTTTCAGTGTCAAAGGGAAGGTTGATTTCTTCTACAAGAAGGTTGTACCAGTGGGTGTGAGTTCCCTAATGCGTAGATCTAGGCAACAGATCATATTTCCAGTTGTTGGGAATCAATTATGGAGGACAGAGCAAGTTTCCTAGTGCGAGTGTAGGATCAGCAGAATCTCAGTTTCCAACTAGTGTCTATTTTCCGCAGCAGCGTTTTTTGTACTCTATAATTTGTTGAAGATAATAAAATATAAACCCTCATCTGCTACATAGGTTTTCCTATAGGGATATTTTTAGGGATGTTAGTCCAGAAACATTGGTGTCATTTTATGTGTGTGCATCTATTTCTCAATTACTGATTTATCTCTGCAGTGTTTATTCTTATTTGCGAAGATTGTAGTAGTAAGCTATTCATTATTTGTCATTAATTAAATAACAAAAGACAAATAAATTGCATCAGTTAGAAGAATAGTTTCCACTTTATTGCAATCTTGGATTTTTCACATGGTATCAAAGGCAAGTCAATCATATCTAAAACTCAGAGGCGAAAAGAAGTGAGATCGTGTAGTTTCAGAGGGAGACCTGAAGCATATGATCCAAACTACATAGGCTAAGCTAGGGTTTGATTTACAGAGGAGGAGAAAATTAGTTTCCTAGTCCAACTGGAGGAGAAGTTCGATTTTGCTTCAAATCTATGACAAGAAGCAGTGGTATTGCCAGGAAATATTTCCGTTATTGCAATCTTGGATTTTTCACACGGTATCAGAGGAGAGTCGATCAGATCCTAAGCTCAATCTAGGAAAGAAGTGAGATCGTGTAGTTTCAGAGGGAGATCTGAAGGATAGGATCCATACTACATAGGCTAAGCTAGGGTTCGATTTACAGAGGAGTAGAAAATTGGTTTCCAGATCCAAGTGGAGGACAAGTTCGATTTTGCTTCAAATCTATGACAAGAAGCAATGGTATTGCAGGAAATATTTCCGGTGAGTAGATTAGCCAGTTCGCAGAGCAGATCTGGGCAGAAAAGATTTGCAACAAGGGTTTGTAGTTGTAGATTTGAACAAGGTAGGAAGAGAAAGCACACAGAGGGAATTTCCAACAATTTCTCGAAGGGTTTCCAGTTTTTCCAACTAGGGAGAGTAGATCGAATTTCCAACAGTAGAAGGTTGTATAGATCAACCTGTCCAGCCATTGTGAATTCCAGGGTCAACAGTGCGAGCTACCCAGAAGGAACAACAAGCAGTTTAAGTTTTCGGAAGCACACTGGAGGTTAGTGCAAGAACAGATCTTCCAGTGCAAGAATAGATTTGCGCATGCCAGGAGGAGTGCAAGTAACAGAGGAGGCTAGATCTAGTTGTCTGAAGGAGAAAGAAACTTCCAATTTTTAACCACCAACATACTTGAGTTTCATAACGATGGCCACAGGAAGGCTCAACAATCAGGACAAACTTAACAGAGCCTCTAACTTTGGCATATGGAAGGCTAGTAAGACATTCATGTTGGATATATATGAACTGAAAGAGTATGTGAAGAACACCATTGTCGTACAAAGAGATCCACAACAACAAGTGACCTACAAGAACGAGATGGCCAAATCCGAGAGGATGATCCTAGATGGGGTTTGGGATCACGTTGTCCCGCGTGTTGCAACATTGAATACTACAAATGAAATGTGGGATGTCGCCGTAAAGTTATATCAAAATCCATCAGAGAATTGGAAGATGATTCTCAAGGAGAAGTTGATGACCACTAAGATGTAGAAGGGAGAAAGTGTTACATCCTATCTCACTAGAATTTAGACAACTAGAGATGAACTTGTAGTAGTGGGAGAGAAACAACAAGACAGTGAGCTAGTGGGGACAACTCTCATTGGTTTCACCAAGGAGTGGTGTAGATTCATCCAGGTCATTTCTGGGCAAGATACGCTACCTGGATGGGATCATCTGTGTAGTAACTTCACTCAAGAGGAGTTTAGGCTCAGTCTTGCAGAAGGTATTATCAGCAGCAGCAACAAGTGACCGAAGGAGGAGGATGAGGAAAACATAGCCGTTGCAAGTAAGGGAAAGGCAAAGAAGCGTCCCAATCAAGGACAAGACTTAATGGGAGGAGAAAAGAAGAAGAAAGACTTGTTGAAGGTCATGTACATCGGATGTGGTGAATTTGGTCACTATGTCAACTAGTGTTCAAAGAGGAAGAAGCACCAAAGCAAGAACATACAGCAGCTTCGGCAGAGATTGATGAGTTAACCGTCCGATTGGAGGAGTTTACATTAATAGTTGCAATACCACCAATGGATGAGAAGCTTGATACCTTAGCGTGTCAGGATGGGTAGTGTCTAGTGCAACAGCAACAAGGAGATTAGTTCCAATTGTTGTAGCATGATCATCACCTTTGCTATAGGGGTCCACAAGATCATAGTAGCAGATTCAATGTCAGCAAAGCTAGTTGCAAGCAATTCTCGAGAGAAAGTGCAGAGCTTGGTGCAGTGGCACAAGCAGTGTGAACTGCTCAGTTGCAGTGTCCAAATGCAGTTCTAGCTAGAGTGATTTTCAACTGGGAGATCAAGACTCAGAGGGACTTTGTTTTCAGAGGGGGTCGCCCTATGGAAGCTTAGAGCTTCAAGATCTGAGGAGATCAGTACACAATTGCTGTGATAGCAACTAAGTGTAGTGGCAGCATAGCAACAATAGCGCAAAGGCATCAACGGTGTGAGATCAAAGATTGGTTCAACTACAGGTTGGTGGCAAATGAGTCTGACTATGTGTAGTAACATGGTGGGCAATGACAGCTAGTTGTATCACAATTGTCAAACACCAGCAGCGTGATTAGTCCAACTACATGATCCAAATTAGATCCTTAAACACTCTTAAAGTTTCCTGAACTCTGTAAAACTCATGCCGAAGTTTCAAAATCTTATGGATGACAAGCTTATTAGAAATAACCTCTAACCAATGGCAATTTGTGGTTAGCACGAAGCAACGAGGACCCTCGGTCAAAGTGCGCAAACCGTTGGCCCATTGTAACTGCGCGCTGGCACAAATTGACAAACGAGGGGTCCAATCCAAAAGCAGGGGTAGCTTCTGATACGCGATTAAGCGCTAATCACATGTCGTAGGGCGTCCCCCTTAGTGAAGGAAAGCCATTAAGCGCTCGGTCCCAAGAAAAGCATAAAACCGTACGGAAATCGTTGATTCCGTCAGAAGGCAGGTCCCACACTAAAACCGGCAAGATATCGGAAGGGCTTCAAGTGGTAAGCGGGTTTGACCGAATCCCGCCGGATGCCACACGCTGGGTGACACGCGTCAGGTGGATGAGATAGAAAACCGCTCACATTGGACGGGTAAATGGCATGCTACTTACTCGCCCGATATGGACAAAGACCATAGGATCTGGAGGCTCCAAATCAATGCCGGAGGAACGATCCGATGGATGACCAGATTCGACGGGAAAATACGCCGAGTCGCATAAGATTTGAGATTCGACATAACCGATGAGTTGGCAAAGGAATCAGTTTCACAGGCAATCTTGGAAGCAACGGAAAGAACGACTGTTCAAAGAGAACTGACACTCAATTTGTGAGGAAACAGGTGGCCACATCTCTGTGAAGTGTTACACAGTGATGATGACGCAGAGCAGGGGAATTCAAGCGGACAGAGGTAGGAGATCTAGAGAGCCGGGAGGCGGAAACTAACAGTCATGAAGCAAATTGGCTTTAAGCAACAAACAGACAGAGAGTAAGAGGACGCACAGAGAGAGGAAGCAAAAAGCCGAGAGGCCAAAGAGAAGTGAATTGCAGAGAACAGGGAAGAAGTCAAGCTGAACTGCAGAGCAACGGCAGTATCGAGCCAAACAGAGACGGAGAGAGTCCGAGAGTGTGTGAACTCTAGAGAAGGCTTGAGAGGTTCAAGCTAACTCCTCTGAGTAAACGTGTCAGGTATTGAGTCTCAGATTGGACTCATACCACTATGACCAATTGAGGTCGAGATTCAGTAAGGGGAGTCTGTGTACTCTAGAGTCTTGGGGAATCCAAGTACAATCCTACTGATCATCCTTTGTTGACTGAGACTCAAATTGAGCTCATTATTGTAAAAACTCTGCTTTCTAAGACACAATAGAAAGGCCACCACTGAAGGCTGGACCAGGAGACGTAGCCCAAGAGGATTGGGTGAACTCCTTATTAAACTTGTTGTGTTTATGTGTTTGCTTATTGTGTTTCTCTTACTGCTTCAGTGTCTGTGTATTTCGCAATCTTATCGATCCGTTGCTTAAAATAACATACGCACACACCAGCACATGTGTCTGTAATACCTTTATTAATTCTCTGAGATCCTTCACAAGTGATTTCCAATCAAGTGGTATCAAAACTCTAGGTTGTTAAAGTTAGACAAGCTTGTGTTGGATTTTGTTGTTGAATGCTAACTAGATCAAAGCTTAAATTAGGGGAAGAAGAGTTGGTTGAAGCTAAGCCAGAAATTGGAAGAGTCTATCCTAAGAAGAAAATGTGAGAAGAAAGTCCCTTGGGATCAGACCCCCAGTTCATGAACGGTATCCTGGCCATGAGGTCCATGGTAGAGGAAATGTATACAGAGTTTAAGAAAGGTAAAGATGCAAATTCCTCACACTCCAAAGATAAAGGAGAAGAAGATGTCTCCTCCATGACCACTCCAAAGGCAAAGGGAAAGAAGAAAACTTTCTCAACCCTCCTAATAGCCCTAAAAATAAAAAGAGGACATCTTTGATTAAATTAGATGTTAAATTTGATTTGCCTATCTATGATGGAGAGTTGAATGCAAAAAAGCTGGATAATTGGATTAGACAGATTGACATGTATTGCAGGGTGTAGAATATTGACACAAAGAGAAGTGAGATTCAACTGGCCAGCGTACGCCTTGGAGGAACTGCCTTGGTATGGTGGGAAGGTCGAACACAAGTTGACATGAAGAAGCATGGTAAAATTCTATCTATCTGGAGTGAATTTTTTTCTGCAATTAAAAAGCAATTCTATACACTAGCTTATATGCAACAAGCCATGATGAGCTGTCAAACTCTTTGACAATTGAAAGGGCAAAGTGTACAAGGTTGTACTCAAGAATTTAGAAAAAGAGCATTAATTCTAGGCATTTATTTAGACTCACCTGAAACTCTGCTGAAGTATATAGGTGGTCTAAACAGATATTTAAGGCATACTATTCTCATGTTTAACCCTACTAGCATAGATGAGGTCTCTATTCAAGCTACCCATTTAGAAGCTAGAGGCAAGAATGTGGTCCCAGAAGTTGGGGGATCATCCAAACCCACTGCAAGCAAGAATAAGGAGAAAAGAAAACAAAAATGGAAAGAGAGGAAGACAAATACTGTACAGAAAAGCAAGTCTTCATACACTCACCGTAAGAAGGATGGGCATGATGATGAACACAGTTGGATTTTGCATCCTGAGCTAAGACCTAAGAAGCTCGATGGCAAAAAGAAGAAGACAGTTGCAGCTATTCAAAGAGATTTGGGGTCAAACTCAAAAGATGAAACAACCATTGCAGCCAACGGTATAAAAGGGAAAAGTTTTGAAGCATGTACTAGTAATTCCGCACAATCTAATGATAATGAAGAAAATGAGAGGAAAAGACATGAGCTTTTTCATATTCAAGTTATTTCCAAGCATCAAAACGCTGATACTTTGTTTGATAGTAGCACATAAGTAAATTTAATTTCTAAAGCAATTGTAAAGAAGTTGGGATTACTGACTACAGCTCACAAGAAGCCATATCCATTAGGTTGGTTATGTGATAAAGCACAATTACAAGTGACTAGACAATGCAAACTTCAGTTTTCTTTTGGGTCAGCATTTGTAGATGAGGTTGAGTTAGATATAGTTCCTTTGGATATATGTGGAATTGTTTTAGGAAGTCCTTACTTGTATGATAGAAAGGCAATTATCTATAGATCAAAAAACAAGTATCTACATACCAGATACCTGTAGATGCTCCGCTAATCGAGGGAAAAGCATGCTCCCTCTGAACCTGTATGGCAGGTGATCCTGCACTAGAGGACTCACACATAGTGAATGCAAACTCCTGGTCAAAACGACCTGCAAAGTCCTCAATCTCTGCTGATGCTGCCAAACTTTGGTCCTTCCCCTTCTTCTTTTTCTTCTCCGGACACACAACTGCATAGTGTCTCATCTTTTGACAATTCCAACACTTCACCTTGGAATAGTCCTTCTGTGTGTTTACCTGTTTACCTTTACCTTTGCCTTTGCCCCCACCACTGCCTGTGGAAGCCTGCTTCTTCCCTTTGCCTTTCTTGCCTCCTGCCACCAGTGCTACATCCTCATCCTGCTGAACTGGCTTGGCTG